>VZSC01019063.1:42423-69529 GCA_013398225.1 Steatornis caripensis | reverse complement strand
TTTTCCTTTTTCTTTTTTTTTTTTTTTTTTTTTAAATTAGTATACCCACCCTAATAGAGGTGTAAATCTGGAAACAAATCTCACTGTGGAAAGGATACCAAATGCACTGCTACCTATTGATAAATTAAATAAGTACCTGGAAGTAAATAAATATCAAAGCATTGAAAAAGGATGATGTCAAAGTGTCCTTATTGTTGTTATACACTGCAGCTATTAAGAATCATGCTCTTGTGCTTGACTGTTTTCTCTCTCCCCTCTATCCTTGTTAACCAAAGTGTTAATTATGCTGTATGACATACAAGGTGCTGTTGTCAAATACAACTGAAGAATGGGTACTTAAAATAATTCTATCTATTAAAAATATTATTTGTTCCATTAAGAAGGTTGCATACCTATTATCAATACCCAGCATTTCATTTCTGGTGAAGTTGCTTATAAAATATTTTTGTATTAAATCATATTCAGTGTATTTAATATGTACAAAATTAATTCTAACTGTTAAGGAATATATACCAGCGTGTAGCAATGCATAATAATTATCAGAAGAGCTTGTAGAAGACAGCACTATTCTTGTGGGATTTATGCCCACTCTTCGTTTCTTTTTTGTAGTTGTTAACATTTTTTTGTAATTAAGCAGTGAAAAGTATTTCCATCATTTTCATTATCGTTCACATCTTCAAAGCAAAACAAGAGAAGTTATTTAGAAAATGGATCTTTTGAAGCAAAGAAAATTACAAGAATATTATATGGATCAAAAAACAAATTACACAGTATAAGCAACACTGCATTTAGAAACTCATTCACATGTTCACAGCATGAACAAGTCATGATAATGAAAACAGTTAACCATTGTTCCCTTTTTCTCAGAATTCATAGCTTAAATACATTTTTTAAATGAAGTTTTGAGCAGTTCTACTGAACTGCCTGTCAACGTTGTAGTGATAATATTAGAAATTCACCACCCATTACAAAGTATATAAATGTCATGAAAACACCAATGTTTTTGGACATATTGTTGCATGTATTTTGTACTAAAATGATAAATTCTGAAACCTTTACAGTTCTTCTATTTGTGTAAAACTCTACTGAATAATTTCTGCTTTCTCTCTATCCCAGCTTTCCTAATCCTTTCTACCCACCTGAAAAATCAAGCCTCCCCACCTACTCATATTTGTCACTCCAAGCATTTCAGAGCAGTCTGATTAATTACACATATTGCCATGCAGCCTAGAATTATGCACTCCTTCAGCAAGATGCTGCCTTTATTTTTAGGTGTTGTACAGAGTATCAATTCTTTATATAGCAAAGTGAGCCAGTGAAACTAGACTTTGATGAACTGACAAAAGCATCACTGTCATGGAAGCAGGTCTGTATTGTATACTTTTGCCATACCTACAGATTAGTGCTATAACAAATAAATTAATTTTGCATGTGGACAGAGAGTACTGTTCTCTATCCTTATCATATCCTAATCAAATAGAACTTTAAAATTTAAAATTCTTTTCCTCGTTTTTGATGAGAAAAACAACTTGGAGTCAGGATGAGCAAATGGACTGTTAGGTTTTACACTTAATTCTTGTGTGGCCATTTTTAGCTACCAAGAATGTTTCCTATTGTGTTTTCTTCATTCAGATTCAGTGAATTTCAACAGAATTGACTTTGTAACTGCACCCCACAAACAGAGGAAGTGTTCATTGAGCTATTAAAATGCCTATTGCACTGAACCTTTCCTGAAGTGTATATCAAGTCCAAATAGCAGCTGGAAGACATACAGGGAAACTAACTTCAAAACAGTGAGATGCTGCTTCTTTAAGCTTCTAATAATGTCTACAGTAGAGAGTGAAGAGTAGACCTAAGAGCAAAAAGAAATTGTTCATAGTTTCCGAGTGTCCTTTTTCTCATTCATTCTGTTGGATACATTTTAGGAAAACCTCTCTTGGTTATGAAAGCCTCAGCCTTTTCTATAGACATAAGGCTAGCTGAGGATGATCTCTGGGCTTTCTAGAATGTTTGCAGTTATCTTGGCCTTCCATATCTTGAGATAAAGCATAAGTATTTCAGACATGGACTTAATTTTCTATTTAAAACTTTTATAGAAGCATGTATTGAATGAAATTTCAGTGTAATGTAGTGCAAGAAAATGTAGGACTAACTGTATTTGACCTGCTATGAATCAGAGGCCACTTCTATTTCACTTTGAATTGTAGACACAGCAGGTTAAATTCTGCTGCTCTCAAACATATATGTATATATTTTCTGCAGTACCCTTTAGTTTTATGTGGCATTTGAAATAGAAACTTTGCTGTGGGTGTAATAAAATGTGTAATATACAAGTAAAAATGTAATCACTGTTATTCGTTTTTTACAAAAATAGTAAAAAAAAGCTTGCAATGCTACTCAGTAAACTCTTTTTCAAATTGTGCATTTCACATGCTAAAGCCTCGAATATTTCACCAGTGGACCAAACACCAAGGCCGTTCAAAGTAAAAGCATGGATTTCTAAAAATATTAACTGCTATTAGTTACTTATTTCTCTTGGGTAGCATAATATTATTCTCTGGCCCTGAAAAGTGACCATGATTCATCATTCTTTGGTAAGCAGTCAGAATATGTATCCTTTTTGGTCTCATGAAGGATTGCTTTCAGATTTATCTTAGAAAAAATAGGAAATGTTATGAAGAGAAATGTGCCTTGATTAATTTAATATTATCCTGAGCTAAGCTGATATATATTTATCTGCTTGTACCATTGTACAAGCAAAAATGTATTTTTCTTTGGGCAGGGGGCATTTTAATGACCTTTCATGTCAGTGATACAGCTTCTAAAATTTTCATATTGAATTTGCTTAATTTTTCTGCTTGTAATTCAGTTCTTTGCTGTAGTTTTAACATTTGAAGATGATCATACTAAATCAGATCTATGCTGCTTTATACTCTGTGCTATCTCTCACAGGATAAACGAGGATAAATTCTGACTTACACAGGTTGCAGTAAAGAAAATATAATAATCTGATCAAGTTTTTTTAAAAAAATTCAGAGACTGAAACTGTGGTTTTTACATCTCAATTATTTAATGGTCAAGATTATAATTTATCTTCTTTCAGAATCTTTGACTGAATTTTTAAGTGAAAAATACCATTTATCAACAGTATAGGTCCTCTCCAAGATGTTCAATAATACCACTTAAAATGAAAAGATTAGCTTCAAACACAATTTGCAGCATATGATGATCAGGAGTACTTCATACTGTGTGAGCTTTCAGAATGATACACCTTGCAAATTGGATTAATTTTTTCTGTAACTGTTTCACAGTAAGCCCAAGAGCAGTTCATAAGATGAAAATATTTAACCCAAAAAAGAGAGTTGTGATTATAAAGTAAGGATTAATGTTTATTTCTACTAGATAGAATGTATATGTGAAGGAATACTGAACTTTTCTTCTAGCATTTTCTTTCTTTCAATCTAATTCAAAAACACTGGAATGCAGTCTTTACAATTGAGTACTCTCAAGTTGTGAACCTAATTACCATAAGAGCTATCTGTAAATTTCCCAGCTAAGGTCTATTTAGGAATCCTGTTCTGGTTTGTTTAAGTCAAACATTTCGTAGAGACATCTTGAATTCAACACAATTCTGTATATTCGCTGTGAAATTCACCTGGGTTTCTAAGTACTCTGCTGGGATCCAAATCTTGCAAAGCCTGTGACTTGAAGTGATCTTTCAGGGCTTCCAGGATCCCTAAAAAAGATCCCAGGGTCTAGTAGCCCTGGATGACCTTGGAAAATCCCATCTGTCACTCTGTATCCAGGCTGCTTTGGCTTTGCAGTGGAGTGGAAAGTTATATCCTCTAATAATTATTACAGCCTGGAACAAAATGGAACATAAATTTCACTTGAAAATGTTCACAGAACAGGACTGTACATTATGTTGTCAAAATAAGGGACAGTTATTTCCCAAATTATTCTTTTTCAAGGCTTCCTATTCCACAAGAGGTTTTAAAATTGGTACATATTCCAAGATCATCTAAGATATAGTGTGACCTAATTCTCAGTTTATTCGCTTTTAACCTGTGAAGTCCATATCAGCAGGTTGAAACAGAAACTGTTGAGCTGGGTCAGGAAACCATCCTGATGACTTCTTCAAATCCTTAGCTCATTGTTCCCAGGTCGGGTCTTCTGAACACCACCATCCTCCAAATCCTGTCTAGAACCTCAGCTGCCTGTTCAGAACATAGTAGGTTTGCACAGGCAAATGGCCCCATTTCAGTGACTAAGATCCTTATAATTATTTTCTAATGGCACATAAATAATATCTGTGTCTCCTACTGCATTATTAAACATATCTTCCTTATGGCTGGAGTGCTCAGTTGTATTTGGGAACCCACTTACATGTGAGATGAAACAAATAAAAGTGAGGGAGAAAAAGAATGAGAAGGATTTTGCCAAGTTATGCAACAATGCAGAAGTAACACCTTTACAGTATTTAGACCCAGTCTGTGGCCCATCCTAGGCCTGTGCGACTGTGCTTGGTGTAGTTCTCCTTCTCATGTGAAACTCCAGGTTTGTAATTCTCCTGAACTACAAACTGGATGTTAAACTAGATAGCCTACAGATTTCAGGGAATTCACCAGAACAAATGACATCCAGCTTGGGCCTTTCAGTACTGCTTGATTTTCACAACTATTACTAACTTGGCAAGCCTTGTGACTGTAACTATTGCAGTTGCCTTCAGTGACAGCTGACTTTGTGCTCAGCAAGAATGAGAAACAAACCTTCTCCGGCGTATTATTGACAAAATTTTCTTTGTGATTTTTTTGCTTTTTCAAGGCTTTCGCAAATTGGCCTTACTTGATATCCACTAGATAAATTATAATGAGTTAATGTATATTAAATAAAAAAGAAAAGCCTACATAACTGCAGCAGCAGCGGTACAGTTGATTTTCAAGTTTAATGAGATGGATTAATTTTAAGCAAACCGTGTGTTTCCTCTTCATGGCACGTGTCTTGTGTTCTGTTCAAAATTGGTCATACGTAGTTTTGTTGAAAATTTTATAGCCAAGCATAAATAATTCTACACGTATCAAAAAGTATAAAATGAATTGCGATTCCCTTTAAAGAACACATTTTTTTTTATTGTGGAAGTAGTTGCAGAAGCATCAATACTGTTACATTATTACAATTGGTATAGATGGCTATTCTCAATAATGTAATTATATAGCTAGTATTGTAAGAAGATGTTAATGAATATCAGTATTTAAATCTATTCTTAGAATCTTCCTTGTTTTCTCTTTCATATTCCTGCCCGATACAAACTACTTGCCTATAGATGTTTTGGCCTATATTTTATTCTCAGCTATAGACTAAATCACTGGAACAATTTTATTAAAATCCTTGGATTATCTGTTGAAATTGATTGAAAATGTTTTTGCATGAAATACTTAATTTTAAAAAAACATTTGATCCGAGGTCTGATACAATCTCCCATATTTCTTAGGTGAAATAGTGTGGCATTAAGTAGTGAAGTGGAAAATTCATGTTTAACTTCTTGACAATGAAAAGGCACAGCATACATTATGAAAAGAAGGAACTATTAAGAAAAAAAAATCAATAGTCTTTTGCATAAGTAAAGACTAAGTAAATCAGGCTTGACTTGCATACCAATAAAATTATTTCAAATCCTTTTTTTTTACTCTTTAGTCAAGAAAATAATATGATAAGGAAAGAACTTCAGCCTTTATGCACAAAGATGGAAATGATCTTGTGATAGTAATGGCTTTTTTCAATAAAGTAACATACTACAGAGCATGCTGAATGAGTATATCCAGGAATCTGAAGTATGAATATCATCAGCATGATGTTTCTTACTGCTTAATTTAGTCTTCCTAGAAATCTCTCCATGGGTCTCTGGGCAGTGTGTCTTTGTGCATGCATGCATGTATATATGTGTGAGCAAGAATGCTTACATACATATTATACATACATGTTTATACATCCTTCATATTTGTCACAAATGGAAAATCAGAAATCAGGTGTGCTGCCAAGTTCAACATCAGTAATTCCTTTATCCTTGTAAAGAATCAGTCCCCCTCAGCCTTTCATGAAGAAGATTTTGCAGGTTTTTTTCCTCAGTTACACTAAAAAATGGCTTGGAATTTATATTTGTTAATCTTTCTATTAAATTATTAGGTTATTTCCATTACAATATACATTTTTATAATTATGAGTATTTGGTGGATAATTTGATTTATCACGTCTTCATTGAAAAGATGGAAGTTTAAGTAAATGTTTGCTGTTGTAAAGATATTTTGAAGCTATGCAGTCTTTTTTTTCTTCATGCCACATGTAACAGTGTGAAATATGGATCTTGAACTAATTCACAAGAACTTGTTAATTAGTGCAGTTGACAATTAAAAAAACTTATCTCGACATATCTAGACGAAAATGTTTTATTGATTGTCCATGTAAATTATAATGAGCTATGACCAAACCTTTATCCTGATCCAATATTCGAGATATCAAAAAAAGAAAGAGATCTTAAAAAATTATATTTCTTAAATTGTTTTTTAATGTATTTGTTGTTATTAAATGAAAGATATAGGATTCTGATTTTAGCAGTCTTGGGGTCATTGCAGCAGAAAAATATTGGATAAACTGATTTGATCTTTTAAAAATCTGCACAGATAATATCTGTAAGTGATTTAAGATAGGTTTTCATGGTTTCTATTTGAACTGTAAGTTTTCATTTTTAGAGCTATCTAGAGAGTAAAAAAAAAATTGTTTTTATTTTTACACCGCACAAGGGCAAAGTTAAAATGCTTTTGATTCTAAAGAAGTTCATATTATTTTCACTAGCAGTGGCAGAGCGGAGAAACTAATGAGTATTGAAATAGAGGTCGTTCAAGGTCAAGTACCTACCAGTAAAAGTATTTTTCAAATATGTAGATTGCTTTAGAGACATAGTTTATTATACTAGATCTGTATCAGTACAGACTGAGTGATGAATGGATTGAAAGCAGCCCTGCAGAGAAAGACTTGGGGATACTGGTGGATGAAAAATTGGACGTGAACCAGCAAATGTGCGCTTGCAGCTCAGAAAAGCAATAATATCCTGAGCTGCATTAAAAGAAGCATGGCCAGCAGGTTGAGGGAGGTTATTCTCCCCTCTGTACTCTTGTGAGATCCACCTGGATCCAGCTTTGGAGTGTCCCGCACATTAAAGATATGGACCTATTGAAGCAGGTCCAGAGGAGAGCCACAAAGATGATCAGAGGGCTAGAACACCTCTCTTATGAAGACAGGTTGAGATAGTTGGAGTTGTTCATCCTGGAGAAGAGAAGGCTCCAGGAACACCTTATTGTGGCCTTTCAGTACTTAAAGGACACTTATAAGAAAGGTGGAGAGATACTTTTTACCAGGGCCTGTAGTGATAGGACAAGGGATAATGTTTTTAAACTGAGAGAGAGTGGGTTTACATGAGATATAAGTAAAAAATTGATTATGATGAGAGTGGCTAGTCAATAGAAGAGGTTTCCAAGAGAAGCTGTGGATGGCCTGTCCCTGGACGTGTTCAAGATCAGGTTGAACGAGGCTTTGAGCAACCTGATCTAGAGAAAGATGTCCCTGCCCATGGCAGGGGGTTGGAATTAGGTGCCCTTTAAAGGTACCTTCCAATCCAAAACATTCTATGATTCTGTGATTCTATGATGCTATAAATAGCTAGGTAATGTATTAATAGTTTATTATTGAGTATTGTAATATTGTTTTCTTCCATTCAACTTTTCCTTCTTTTTCTTTCTCTTCCAATTACATTTGGATTTTTAATGCTTAAGGTTTAAACATACAAATTTTCTAATGCATGTACTAAACATATTCTATCTGTGATATGAACTCTTCTTCTCTGTCTGAGTATAGGCTCTGTAAAACTATGTAAAGCAATTCAGGACATCACACACATTTTGCGGAGGTAGAGATGACTGCAAAAGCTTTTAAGAAATAGATATTCAAGTTCCCTTTGTGGTGAATAACATTTCGCGTGCAGAGACCTTGCCAGAGAGCACTCAAGCTTTGTTAGAGGAAAAAGCAAGATTGTGCATAATAGTAATTGCTACATTTCCTGATACGTGTGGCAGCAAACAAGTTAGCATGATTCTGAATTCAGAGCAAAGAGGTAAGGAATGAAGATTAATCCTTAATGAAATGAGTTCATTTCTGATAAAGAGAAATACAAATTTTTCTACGGAGTATTTATGCAGATTAAAATATCTGCAATTATTCCTGTACTGAAAGATTTTTAAAAACAACCAAAGCTGAGCAGATAATATCTATAAGTGATTTAAAACAGGGTTTGCATGTTTTCAAGATAAATTGTAGGTAGATGATCAATCTTAAATTTTAACATCACTACTTTTGATGACTTATGTCCTCCACAGCTACAAAAAAAAAATTACTTTCTTGTCAAAATAATTAGTAGTAGGCAATTGAGGCACAAAATATATATATTAAAAACTAGGTTTAGTTAGAAATTTTATCATATATCTGTGATAAAGAATCCATTACTTTAAGAGTTCATATAGGGCAAAATAGTCATTATAAGTCTGTGATAGTAATATTGAAGTAGATGGTTAACTACTTTTCAAGATGTCAATATTAATTTATTTCTCACTAATGTATAATATAAATTTCCTAAAAATATGTGCACATTATTACCGTGAATACTACTTTGCTAGTATGGGAATATCCTGAATCAAATAAGTAGCTTTTTAAAAATGAATTCTCTCTCTGTGCACGTGCTATTTGTATAATAGAAATTATTTCATTCACAGAGAAAGGCAGTGCCTGCCTCACATTTGCTCTTTTGTCATGTAACTCTACACTCTAGAAAAATTTTGAATGTCATCGGTAGCACACTTTATGGGAAAGCTATTTTGTGTTAATTTTTGGAAGCATGGAAGATTTGTTGGTATTAGTGCTATAAGTACTTGCTTCAAAATGGAGAGGCTGAGAGTGTAGCTGTTCATGAGTACAGACCAGTGTGCCATATGTTCCTACCTCATGTGACATTGGTAACACTAAGCTGTGCTGCTCTTAATTTAGATGTCAGCTGTATCTCTTTTTGCCATAAACACCTGTTTATGATCATTGTACTATGTCGCATATACTGAATAATTTCAAATTTGGGATAGGATCCAATTTGATAAATCGCATACCTGAAGTTAGGTAAGCAAATTGTCTTGATTGATAGATGCTTTCAATAAAAACCACCTATTTTCAATGACCATGCTAGAAATGTAGCCACTTATAAGAACTGCTTCACTACAGATACTGAAAATTTAAGTGCAGTCTAGATTCCACTTTATTTTATAACACAGTCTCTTCTCAGTCACTCCTGATTTAAAGACTTCCTAATTAAGAGATTATTCCAAACCACAGTGTGTAAAATTGATTCAGCACCAACAATTGTAATCTCAGCCTTCATTTTACTCTTTCTCTTTTTTTATGGAAAAAAAATTGATCTTGTGATGAGACCTTGTGTTACTTCTCCTTGAGGAACTAATGCTTTCACAAAGGTTACATTGATATGACCTTTGTGGTTGTGTGACCTTTCTGGTTGTGTACCCTGTCTCAGCTTTCCATGCAGAGTACAGTGCAATCTGGCAAATCACAGATTTTTCTGAAAATTGTGCTAATTTTTTTCCTATTTTTACATATTTACACCTTTAAAGACGTAATACTCAAA
Organism: Steatornis caripensis; assembly: GCA_013398225.1. Lineage (NCBI taxonomy): Eukaryota > Metazoa > Chordata > Aves > Caprimulgiformes > Steatornithidae > Steatornis > Steatornis caripensis. Next base: position 59,796 of record VZSC01019063.1, on the reverse strand, counting down.
ATACCATCAATGTAGTTAAAAAGCAAAAAACACAATGCAGACAACAGCACCCAGAACCCATATTTCAACTGGAAAATATTTTCTTTCCATTATTTAATTATTTTCCTGGTTAAAGGAAATGCTATAAAATGCTATAGATAAAAGATATTAAAAAAAAAAGAAAAGAAAAAGAAAAAAGAAAAAATGCTTCAAGAATAGTAAAAGAGATTGCTGGAGCAACTCAGAAAGCAAGTCAAACAACTTAAGCTTAAAGAAGGAGTCTGGAAGATGTGCACATTGCCACTTACATGAGAACTCTGTAAATGAGAAGAGTAAGCTTACCCAGAACAGCAGGTAAGCATATGTCAAGTGGAGTGATCATAGAAGAAGAGATTAATTTCTGCCAAATGTTCCTGATAGTATCTTACTGTCTGTTAGTAATCCCTAGAAATTCTTCATCATACATGAATATAAACTCTACTTTCTATTTTATTCTATTTTTAATTGTGGGAAGAAGTGGTGAAGAAGNATTTCTGCCAAATGTTCCTGATAGTATCTTACTGTCTGTTAGTAATCCCTAGAAATTCTTCATCATACATGAATATAAACTCTACTTTCTATTTTATTCTATTTTTAATTGTGGGAGGAAGTGGTGAAGAAGAAATTCTATCCAGAGTTTTATGTTATAAGTTTTAAGGTGTCATCAAAACATCTGTTCCGACTTTCATATTACAATCTCTTACATTCCTCCCATCTCTCTATATTAATCACTGAGATTTAACATATCAGTCTTCTGGCACAGTTGTAGGGCACAGCTAATGAGAGCAAAAATTAAAGATCAAAAAATGTCTTAGGCCCCTGCAGTGGTATAAACATGTTAAAATGAAACTATTAATTTGATGTGAGAAAAAAAAAAGTGCTAATACAGAAGAAACTGCCAAAATTTGAGTTCCTTGGCAATATAGCATAGAACAAAATTCCTTCTCGAAGATAAATCTGATGATCAGTATGACCCCTGGTATGTAAATAGGATATACTTTTGAGGTACAGAAACAGAGCATTTTGGTGCCCTCTGTTCCATATCCTGTCTAGCCTGTACTGTATCCAGATTCAGATAATATAAATTTCTTCCGTGGATGTTTTGATCATAGCTAGAGAACAGATGAGTACTCATGAGCACTTTGCAGATGATCAGCAAAAGAGTGGTTTTGGCTGGGTGGGTATTTTGATGCTACTCTTCTTTCCACCAGCTTGCAGAGCAATCTCTATCAGATAGGATGGCCAGTACCAGTTCCCAAAACAAAGTCCACGGGAAACAGAATTATCCCAACAGGTTTTGTGTCTCACTAAGCGAAAACATAAACATTTGAGTAAAGGAGCTACAGAACAGTCACATACGAAGCTCTGTCAGAAGACAAAGTGGAATGGAGTTGGAGGAACTTGGCAAATTGTTTCACTATAGAAATCCTACTTTGATGATTACATGGAGTGAAGATTATGTGGCTGTGAGTTTTAGCCTTAGTTCTGACACCGCTTCTTCCTGAAGGCCTGAGTCACTCACTCCTAGTTTTCATTTCCCCAGCAGTCATATGGAGACTGTACGATTTCAAGACAGTGTCTGCTAATTCTTAGTTCTGTCAGAAACACATAGAAAGGACTTGATCCAGAAACTTCTAGACGAAAATATCTGTCCATTAAAGGCTTTCACAGAATCACAGAATCACGGAATGGTAGGGGTTGGAAGGGACCTCTGGAGATCATCTAGTCCAACCCCCCTGCTAAAGCAGGTGCCCCTAGAGTCGGCTGCACAGAAATGTGTCCAGGTGGGTTTTAAATGTCTCCAGAGAAGGAGACTCCACAACCTCTCTGGGAAGCCTGTTCCAGTGCTCTGTCAACCTTACAGTAAAGAAGTTCCTCCTCATGTTCAGGTGGAACTGCCTGTGTTCCAGTTTGTGCCTGTTGCCCCTTGCCCTGTCACTGGGCACCACTGAAACGGGTCTGGCCCTATCCTTCTGACACCCGCCCTTTAGATATTGATAAGCATTGATGAGATCCCCTCTCAGTCTTCTCTTCTCCAAGCTGAACAGACTCAGGTCTCTCAGCCTTTCTTCATAGAGAGATGCTCCAGTCCTCTAATCATCTTTGTTGCCCTCTGCTGGACTGTCTCCAGCAGTTCCCTGTCTCTCTTGAACTGGGGAGCCCAGAACTGGACACAGTACTCCAGATGTGGCCTCACCAGGGCAGAGTAGAGGCTGGGGGATCACCTCCCTCAACCTGCGGGCCACACTCTTCGCAATGCACCCTATGATGCTATTGACCTTCTTGGCCACAAGGCCACATTGCTGGCTCGTGGTGAGCCTGTTGTCCACCAGCACTCCTAGGTCCTTCTCCGCAGAGCTGCTGTCCAGCAGGTCAGTCCCCAACCTGTAGTGGTGCCTTCAAACAAAAATTCTGAGAATATAAAGAAAATCTGATGTTAGCCAACCCTTTTGACAGCCTATTCCATGTCATCAACTACTTCTTTATTATTTTTATAATTTCTTGTCCCCAGTTTGTAATTAATGTAAGTGAATCTGAATAAAGAATACTTGATGCATCTGGATGAACGTCTGTTATCCAGACAGTAAAATGGTATGAAGGATGTCAAACAGTCTTTAACTGTGGTTGAGGTTTCATACATTAAGGGTGATGTCTGTCTGTGATAGTTTATATGAGAAACTTATATATACATATTGCTTAGTGTTAGTCTGGATTTTGTGTTTTCAATGAGTTTGGCATGGCTGGCCCTTAGTCACTTGGATCTTACTTTCAGAAAGTTGTGGGGTTTGCTTTAATATTTTTAAAATGTTATGAAGTGGATTTCTCTTTCAAGTCTATGTAATGTAACAGAAAATGAGTTACCATGCCTTTAACTGCATTAAGGTGGTCTAGAATCTGCTTATGTTGCCTTTACAGCAAGTTTTTCCCCACCCTGATCAGTTCATTTCCCAGTATCTAGGAAAAAAGCAGGGGAGAAAGTACAGAAAGCCCTGTTTAATCAGTTTGGACTGTTGAATACATATATTGTCTTAGCTCAAGCTGTCACTTTTGCTGTGTTCTGACCTCAATGACTGGAATAGGATTGAGAGGGGAGGAGTGTTAGAGGTCTGCCTTGCCCACCTTCACCTTGACAGCTGTTAGTGATGATACAGTATGATTTCTACTAGCCTTTTATTCTGATCAAGAATGTAGAACTGATTTGTAGTTCATGCATATTTTCTTTACGCAGGAAAAAAACAGATCCAGGCTATCTGTAAACAGTGAGACTAATATTTCTCATTCACAATTGTATATTGACATCATGTGAAATTCCATATAATTTACCTCAGCACAAGTGAGCACAGACCTCTTTTTTTCAGACCATCGTGTCTGGAGTCAACCCTTTCAATTAGATGCTCACATGTCAATGCTGTTTCTGTAGGGGAAGTGCATCCAGCAGCAGCACAGACTCCTTTCCACCCTGTGACCTATGCAAAAATTGATATCGACAGGGATAGAGGGACACTGTACCACTGTTAATTGCTTAGCCTGCCTAATAAATCTAACTTGCATAATTTGTAATTTATCAAATTAATTTATGGCACAGTACCTACTTATCACAATTTTAGAAATCTTGTGATCACCTCTCTTCTTGATTGCAGCAGATTAGTTCCTGTTTACACCGGGATGACCTTTGACAGCACTTTGCGCCAAAGCAGCTCTTTGAATTCAGTGATGTTCCACACACATGCTCTTGGGATTTGTTCATGACCAATCTCTGTTGTTAAACTCTGTTCTGTTGCACAGCCTACCCAGATGTACAAAGACATTTGACATTAAATGAGAACCCCCAGGCAACTTTAAATTCAGATCAGGTCTGTTAATCAAATGCAGATTTTCTTTTTCAAACCAGTGAAAGGTATATGCATCTATTTTATAGTGGCCAGTTATAGTAACAGTGTCAAGATAAAACACATGCTGGAATTAGTAGAATGCTAAATACTTGGTTAATATGAGATGAATATATAAATGCAATGAGAATTTAAAAAAAAATCAAAAGGTGTCTGTTTGAAATAGGCAGAAGAACATCATTTATCAGAAAAGAATATAGATATCCATTGACTTTAAGCAGTGAGAAGTTTTTTAGAATACTTAAAGTCTTTCATGGATTGATAATAATGTTTGCTTTCATTGTCCATTAGATAAAGATCCCCAACCCTAAACATAAAAAGTTTGAAAGTTTGATATCTGATGTGTGAAATAATTGCAGTAGACAAGTCATTAGTCGTATGGTTTACATAATTATCCACACAAATTTTAAAATGCAGCATGTCAGAAACATTTAGTTCATTGTAACTCTTGATTTACTGTTAGATAAAAAAAATCATAAATACTGCTTCAATGCATTTATGATTGTACGTATTTTGCTTTAGGCAGATCTGACAGCCTGCATATCCATACTGCAGTCATCTATTCTCTCTCCTCATATAAATGATTAAATGAAGATACATGCTTCTAGCACCCAGTGAAGAACAGTCATAGGTTTTTATTTTCTTTGTTTTCTTTCCTTTTTAACTTAGCATGCACATACTTTAACTGTCAAGTTTATACTCTCACTTGCACCTGATACAGTCCACTTTTTAGTTAATTTGCTGGATGTTTTTGACTTTCTAATGTAAAACTCTTCATTAAATGATTTTCACCCTTGATTAAGCACATTCAGTGTAGAAATAAAATTGAGGAAAACAGAATTCCTTGCAAAGTATTTAATTACCTGTTTTTATAGTCATTATACAATGGGGACTTAAACAGACTTGAATGCGAAGAGGGAATGCAGAACAATGACCTAAAACACAAAAAGTCATGATTATTCTAGATATTTATCTGCTACTGAGTTGTCAGAAGGAATTAGGATGAATTCCTATAGTCTTAAAGTGTTGATACCACTACAGAAGAGACTAAAATAATTGAACCACTGTAACTGAAGAAATTATTGTCTTAAACATAAAAGGTCAGATAAGATAAATCATGATACAAAGCCTTACATTTTAATTTTTGAGGTAATTATAATTAAAGTACTTTCATAAATAGTGTTGAAATGTAATTTTATTCACATAACTAATAATCGAAAAAACACCAGTGAATTTATACCTGTGTAAGTATATCTTGTTCAAACAGAAGCAAAACTATATGCTACAGAAAATATTGAACTTGTCAACAAGTTTTATGCATTAAGAATAGAACAGTTGTTTCTATTACAAATCCTTTTACTATGATGCCATTATTAATTTAATTGCTGACTTTCCTATACCTTCTGTACATAGTCTTCACTACAGTCTGCCTAATGAGAAGTTATTACTGAAAGTGTCATAAATATGAGAATGTATGGAAAACATTAAAAGTCTAGCAGATATGATTGGATAAGTCTGATTGTCTGCCAGATGATTTTGTGCACAGTTATAGCTATTCTGATTACAATACAGAGCAATTCAAATTGAAAACAGTCTTTGTTATCCGAAGTTTAACAAATACCTTCCAACGAAGTACTGCGTTATCTTCCCGAGCTTTGGCTATGTATTGGGCTAGCAATTGAAAACCTCACTATGGAGGTCTTGGCTTGGGGAAGTTAAGATCTCAGCCAAAACCAATGTAAATCAACAGAGAGAATCAACAGAGAGAATCAGCAGAGACATTTTATGCCTAAAGTTACAAAGGTTTTCCAGTTATCTGAAACCTTCAGATAGTGGGACTCCACTGTTTTTTGTCTTTGTCTAAGAGATTTGTTCTGATCATCTCAAATTGTTGAATTCTTATAAATAATATATAGATTTAAATTATTTAGCAGCACACCTGGAAAAAGGTATGCTAGCCACAGTTAAAATACATGGTAGCATAAATACTTTGTTTGGGAATGTTCCTTGAATCAGGTCAAGATTAAGATTTCTGTCCTTATGAAACATGTTACAAAATAGTGATAATCTTAATTTCACATCTGTTCTGAAAAGTATGAGGAAAAGTGCCCTAAATGCAGCAAGGTAAGTAGCTTGCCAGGTATTGGTATGTGACCGGAACAAAAGTACAGAGTTTGAGTTGTTCTGTAGATATTGTAAATTATCCTGTATAAATATTTATCTCAAACTGTACAGTATTATAGCAAGATAAAATTATAAATCTTCTTTCTACACAGCTTAGGGTGTGTAAGCATTTAAATCTTGAAGTTCTTCTCTTTGCTATAGCCTGCATCTCCTCCTGTCTGTACTCTGATTTTTAACTTATAAAATATAAGTACAAGGAATGTTAAAAGCAAATTTACAAATGGAGAGAGAGTAAACATAGTGACAGATCTGGCAAGAGCAATAGCTATATTCAGAATTTGCAATGCAAAATATGTTGAGGGTAAATATTTCAGTAGAAGTAGTAAGGCTCCATTGTAAAGCAATGTACAGAATATATATGCCATAGAAGTCCCTATAAACTTCCAGAAATCCCAAATATGACACTCATTTACAATGTAAAAAGTAAAATGAAGAAAGTTAATTGTATTTAAGTTAACCAACTTTAAGCAAGTATGTAGGTAGAAGAGAAGAAATAAAGCTGTGAAAATCCTGGAATGAAGTAAATTTCATACAAGTCAGTGAACTGAATAAAGCTATATTCAGTGTTTACTTTAATAATATTTACATTTTAAAGCTTTTTCTTGCTATGCAATGATTTTGTACATTTGTTTCAGCTATGCTACAGCAGCAGGAAAAAATTGGCCCTGGACTCAATGCATTCCTTGTTTAATAGTCAGTGTATAGCCACAGTTCACATATCATAGAATCGTAGAAAGGTTTGGGTTGGAAGAGACCTTAAAGATCATGTAGTTCCAACCTCTGCCACGAGCAGGGACACCTTCCACCAGACGTGGTTGCTCAAAGCCCCATCCAGCCTGGCCTTGAACACTTCCAGGGAGAGGGCGTCCACAACTTCTCTGGGCAACCTGTTCCACTGTCTCACCGCCCTCACAGCAAATAATTTCTTCCCAATATCTAAGCTAAATCTACCTTGCAATATAACATACGTCCTACCTTTTCTTCTTCAAATAAAAAATAAACTGTGTAACGTTATATACCTGGATGTGTTATCTATTGATAAACACTGATTTTTTCAGGACACTGTTTATATCAGCACTTGCATAAAGCCGTGAGCCACAATCCAGCTAGCCCAGAGTCCAGGTGCAGATGGCTCCGCATTAAATACTGCCTGCCTGAACAACTCTGACATGGAAAACAATATTTGTACTATTTCTCATTCATCTTGAGGATACAGCAATTGCAAATTGTTTCTGTTTCATCTTTGTTTATGTATCTTGCAGAGAGATTCAGCTGCATCATTTTCATCAGTGGTTAATGAGCTGCAGTGCAGTCTGCTGGCTTTTAGACTCCTCTTTGCTCTCTGAAAGCATTGTACTGCATTTCTCATTTTCTTTTCTCATTTGTAAAAACAAGAACTAACACAGTCAGAACTATGAACGATGTAGGTGAAACCTGAATAGCCTTATCAAAAATGCCCAAGATACAAGAAATCCATTCGCTTGTTTCCATTTCCCTTCCTTATCTGTCTTGTCTATGTGGGTTCTAAGCTAGCCATATTTGTATGGACCGTACATATATCAGCATTTAGGTGAATGAATTTAAACATCTGAACAAACTGTAATCTGCAACATGATTAACTAATAATGAAAAATCAGTAAGTGTAAGAGAAAGAAAGGTTAAATATGGAGACAACTTAGAAATCTCTTATCAACAAGCTTACTTCTTTTTAGCTGAAGACCTATTTTCTTTTCATACAACTTATTTACTCTTGTTTTTAACTTGATATGAAAACTGCCTAGAACAATTTTAAAAATACTTTTTCAGTTTTGGCAGTTATAAAACAAAAACAATAGAAATAAAAGAGTCATGGTGCAAAACAAAAAAGAAAAAGGAAAAGTGAATGTACTGTAGTCAATCCTTGAGTGATAACTGTTACTTTGAACAGAACTTCATTAAAAGTATTTCAAGATAACTATTATAATGCCAAAATATTCAATATAAAGATCTAAAATTTTGTGCATGACATGGCTAAATTCCAGAAGTAAGTACAGATAATTAAGTCCTGTAGTGAACAGTTGTAGACTCACAAGAGAAAATACATGCTGACAAGATGAGAGCAACTGCAGCCTAGTGCCAGTGTAGTTGATATGTCTGCGTTCCAAAGCCATAGATGTTTTAAATACCAGTTTAAAGCAGTAGTTCTGAGTAATTTTCTCGTATAATTAATTATGTGGTTATGTAAATTAGTTGTAATAACAGGAATCAAAAATATAAGAACAATTTAATTACTACATTGTGAAGCATATCTGAACTTTAAATGAGTCTGTCTTGTCAAACTGCTTCAGCAATTGTTTGGCTTCATGAGCATTCAGTGTTTCTGAAAAAAAAAAGGTAGAGGCATTTGAGGTAGAATCAGATTGGATAAAAACTCAATACTTCAGAATTTCTGTTAATCTCAGAGAGAAGCTTGTTGGATAAATTCTGCACATATGTGCTGAAGTCATTTACTTGTAAGTCCTATAAGCAGGCATGTGCTAAAATGCTGTGGCATTCTAAATTAATACCACTAATAATGTTTATATAAACCCTTTGATTTGTTTTTAGCATACACTTTTGACACAAAGCTGTAGAGACCTAGGACTCAGATGGTCTTGTCTGTTTTCACCAATGTCAGATGACAGTAAAATGCTATGATGTCTGTATTATAGCTCTATCTCCCACTTTGAACCAGCACGAAGAACATCAGGTGAGGAGAAATGGTGAACTGATTATGGTGACCAACACTAGGATGGACTAAGTTCCACACGGTGCAAGTGAGGTTTGCATAGACAGCTCATGCCCCGGACTGCCCTGCCACTAGTTCTGTATCTTGCTCTTATGTACAGTGTTACTCCCTTCCACTCTGTGATGCCACATAGGGATTTCTGGCCCAAGTCCTGAGCAGCATACTGTCTCTGTTTAGTAGGAGTCTGCAACACTGTGCTGTTGCCTGACTGAACCTCAGACAAGTCCCATTAGCACCCTTCTAGAAATAGGAGGGTGCACCAAGGGCATGCATCTGCGGACAGGTTTCTGTTCTGCAACCTGCCCACTCACAGCCTGTTCCCAGCACACAACCCATGAAGTATAATAAATCAGTTTCCGGCACTCATTTGGTGTTTTCTACAAGTTCAGTGGTCTAGATTATTCTCTGGGTCACATTGGGCATGGCCTGCTCTGGTTTGAAAAATGACTGTAGAGGAAAGAATAGTTTTAAAAGAAAGACAAGAGATGCGACTCGGTCACATCATTCTTTGGCTACGTGATTTGTTTTATAGCCGGACTAGTGTTCTTTTTGCCAAAATAAAAAGTTTGAGCGTAAGCCCACACTGGAGTCTCTATTTTGAAAGCTTTATGAGTTTTTTTTTCATTCTGCTAGCTCTGCATTTCTGCATAAAGGTGAATTTTATGCTATGCCAATGGAGTCCAAGTCCAGTAGAGTATTTAATCACCTGAGTAACTCTAATTATATAAATGGCTCCACTGAAATCAATACCATTTCTCACACACTTACATTGTACTCCTGCTTAAGTGCTTTCTTGGATTCAGGCCTAACTTACTGTCATTAGAAAACGTGTTTCTTTGTATTTCAGAGAAATGTAACAATAAAAGGGTATTTCTGGAAAACTTTTATTTCTCAGATGCATTTCATAAGGTCAAATTAAGTCAATGGATCACATTAATAAAAATTATAAACAGTGTGTAATTTAATGTCTATTGATTCCCTTTAAATAATTCACAAAGTCTGTTTTCATTACAAATGTGGACGTATTTAATTAATATTTTTCTACATAGTCCTGTATGAATTAAAATTAATTAGATTGGAGTTTTATACACATTCCATTCAGACCTGAACAGAATGATACAGTTTACTGTTATTACCGTTTTGGCAAGTCCAAGCAACAACTGCTCTTTGCCTAAAAGGCCGCATTACAAATTTCCATCTAAGAATATCTAAAAAGTAAACAGAATCAGTAATGATCACAAGGTATTCTAACTACTGAATGGGTAAAAAGCATGTAATATATGAAGTCTGCTGATAGAGGTTGTCTTCTACATCTTCATATTCTATTCAGTATTTCATATTTGTGCAGACAATTAGATTGACTCAGACTCTTAAGATTGCCTTTGAAAGATAAAGTTTTGAAGACCTGAAGCTTTCCCAAATTGTTTTAGAAATGCCAACTGAAGAACTAAGTAGTGGATTGCCATAATGGTTCCACTGCTACTATTCTTCCTATTCACATTTAAACTGTCTCACTTTATACATCAACATCTTACATACAACATCATATTTTTTGCAACAAAAGTGAGATGTTACTGTGATCTGTAAGCCCTTTGTAATTATCTCTGAACTACACTTTAGTCCTTACCCGCAAGTGTGGCTCACTTTCTTAGTTTAACCATTTGATGATACGAAGCCAAAAATATATAGAAATGTACTTTTTTTGTGTCAGCATGCTTCCTCTTAACTTGTGCTCATACCATAAATGTCAGATTTATTTGATATTGCCTGTTTTCTTAAAATAGTGATCATTGATGTCTATTATATTTCTGCCCTTCAATTCATCTTCAAGCTCTATCCAAATCTTACTGTAATTGTTTTCTGGAGATACTGTTAAGCTAACAAATCTAAACCTGTAAGAGTCCTCGTATTGGGCCTTCTAACATAGTAGTGAAGTGTCTGCCTCTCCCCTCCAACTTCCTGGAGTTTTTATGTTATTCCAAGTTTTGTTATGATTAATATTAATTATCACAGATGACTCAGTTAATTCTTTTAATAATCTCAAATGAGAATTCTGTGCCCCCCTAGATTGAAAATGTAGTAAATTGAATACTTGTCTTTTAGTGCTATCCATAACACTGATGAGACGGAAAATATTTCATGATCATTGCAAAAATAGGAATAGTTCCTAAGTTAAAAGGAAAAAATGGTCTTGTCTCTTTAGTTTAGATTCACAGTATTTTTAACAAATGCTTTAAGAACAGGGAAAATAGGTTTGCATGCGTTAATGACAATTTTCTAATGTGTCCATCTGTAAAACATTTTTTCAGTATTTTGTAATTTCACTAAGTATATTACTTGTTACTAATTTAAATCTTAATCTTAGTTGTACTTCATAATTGCAAATTACAAAGCAGCAAATTGCAAATTTACACCATTTGTAAAACCTAGATGATGTAAAATTGATGTATGAGTAAATTCTCAAGTAAGGGATTTTTAGTATGATTTTCTTGTATTTGCAGTGTCATAAGTAATACTGTTTTGTTTATGCTTTTAAGGTTTGACGTTGTATGGAAGAATGACCTTCAGTACTTAGTAAGATGTTGAAGTATGCTGTTGAGGATCTTGTGAGGAAGGATTATGTTGCAATTTTAACAGATTGACAACATCTTATCTTATAGCTGCACGCATACCTCTTAAAAGCAGGAAAGGCAATTTACCCTCCACTGTGACTATTTATTAGCTTTTTAATTGTCTTGAACTAGTTCTGTACAAGAAACCGTTACATCATTGTTGAAAAGAAAGGATGTGCATGGTGAGTCAGAGCATCTGAGTTGTTAAATTCTAAGTAAATAAATTGCACCTATTCAAACACTATTTCTAACACCTGTTCAAGATCAATTTAAGCCAATATTATATTCTTGGTCAGTTACTTTTTAAGCAGTTGTTGCTGGAATGGATTACTGACATGAACAAAGCAGCATTCCTATAGTCACAATTGTCCTCAAGTTTGTGGCAGGAATACTCAGAGACAGGCATTTAGATTTGACTCCTTAGAAATAGATTTTGTCTTTGAATGAGAAATACAACTTCTGAGGAAAAGTTCATTACAAATAGTAGGTTCTCATTTTTTGTTTCAGGAGGTGCAAAAAGGCTTTGCAATAAACTTGATATCACAAGAAAAGGTTATTGAAATACATGTGCTAAAAGTATTTTAAAGTATATAGTCTTTGAATAAAAATTTAGGGATCAGAAATATAAACTTTATGCCTGAACCAATCCTCATGGAAATCAGCTCCCTTTAAGGGATTTGGTTTAAGTCCTTACACAACAAAGCTGAATTCCTAATTCCCATTAGGCTACAGAACTACGAAGGAACTGTAGCAGATCTTGGTATCTCATAAAGTGTTTATCCACTTTGTGTACCTAACAGATTGACACCAGGTTTTGAGAAGAACAGTGACAGGAAGTGAAATTTAATATAGATCAAACCCTGTGTGAAGGAAGCAATATATAAATTGCCTACCTGGGCATCTCTTGTGTTTCCATTTGGATGGGTTCTGGTTCCTGACCTTACCTCACACTGTATTTACTTTTTAAATGTTTCATTTATTTTCAAATACCCCATAGTGAACATTCTGAAAATATTTTTTTGTCATCTTAAAAGCATGTGGGTAATACACATTAGTTATATCCCTGTCAGCTGATCCCTGCTGGTTCTCAGTCTTAATATTAAGTTTAACCATGTGAATTTACCTTACCAAAAATGCTTTAATGAAATCCTAAGTATGAGAAAGTGCTGACCTGCTCTTTTCTCAGTTTCTGTCTTCAAGGAGATAGTTTCCAAAGCACCTTGAGCACATAGGTGCCTAATTTCCGCTGACTGCTAATTGCAGTTAAACACCTGGCTTCCCCTGACAAAGTAGGTGGGGAATACCTCCCACAGGTACCTTTTCATGTAGTTTTACTTAAAGTAACACCACGGGTCATACATCTAAGTGCCTTAGTTTATTAATTACACTCAAGATTTCTTCCCTGTCGATTCCTTTATAAATATTACATATTTTTAGCCTTCCTCTGTAGCATAAGTCATTCTCAGATCCTAAGGTAATCTGAAAGTTTTATCTAACAAATTCTCTGCTGGTACTGTATTACAATTTTAGTCAATCTCTTGATCTTCAAATTTTTTCCTCCTATATAATTGATTTTTTTGGCACAAGTCTTAATTTTGTGACAGTATGCTGAAAAGATTTCTGAAGGAGATGTGAAGAAAATGTTAACACTTCTGAAAGAAGCATTAATTTCATGATCAGCAGCTTCCAGGAGTGAGAAAGGAGATGACTGATTCAATGGCTTCAGTAGTTCCTGTCAGTTACATGTTCCTCTGACTTATGCTGCTTCTAAAATTAGCTGATTCCCAAAACATTTCCCGGGAGAAATACCTACTTTCTTTCTAAGATCTGATATCATCTTTGATCTGCATTTTATTTTTAAAATTGAAGAATACTATTAGTGTAATTGGATTAATATTCCATAAAGCATATGCTTAGAAATCATTAAGCAACTGATAGGAATCCGTGTTTGATTCAGAAAGGCCAAAACTGGTTATAATCTGTACGCTTTTTTAATCTCCATTATGGATTATATATTTTATGAAGAATTCACCTAAACTGCTAAAACTGAAGTAAAAGTTAGTTGTGGGATGTGTGTGGACAGTAATATGCTGAGTTTCATCTGTCACATCCCAAACCTATATTAGCATTCAAGTGATCCTTTTCTCCTTGATACTGAAATGACCATAGAGCTATTTCTTTTGGTTTGCTTCTTAATTTACCATGCCATACTTCCCCACTAGGTAGCTTCAATAATAACATATAATAGATATGGGAAAATGAAATTAATTTTAACTCTTGAAGGAGATCCTTCCAAAGTCACATTGTTTAGCATACTTGTGGGATGTCACTGTACCAGTTTTAAGTGCCTGTATTTAAAGACAATGCTTGTCCAATATTTTCACCAGCATTTTGCACATATTTTTAATGAAAAATTTCTAACTGCATAGCTAAGACAGAAGTCTTGGATTTTCAAAGTCCAGTGCTTTGTGCCATGGAACAACACACCTGAGACACTCTTTAACTATTCCTATACCCATTAGGGAAACAAGCATCCTTGGAGACAGTATCAGAAGTTCTTTTGTTACCTGGCACAAGAGATATGAAACAGTGCTGAATAAGTTTTTAGTGTAAATTTATCTTGAACAGACAGACTTCTTACCGTTTTCTTCTTAGTTGTTCGGTAAATAAGGAAGTTTAGGCCTGTGTTTCTCTAAAGAAAAAGAAAACAGAAATAAATCTGGCTAAATATAGATTACGCAATGAGGTGAAATTTAATAAAATCTCTAGGCAAGTGGAAAAGGACAGACGAGTTAACAAGAAAATTAACAATTTAGAAATAGTATGAAACACATTTTTTAATTGAAAGTCCTAGAAAAGGTGGGTCTGTTAATAAATTGAATAATAATAACATTGACTCAACAATACTTCAGGCAAGTGAGGCTTTTATGAGAAAAAAGAAAACAGCCTTTTATCAGTGAGCAAGGAAATACTGCTTCCATAAAGAAAATCACTAATCGTGAAGGGCAAATAATGAAATATTGGGAAATATACACATAAATATGTTAGTGCAACTGAAGGAGCAAGCTCAGAATTATTTTGTTAACAAAAGAACTCCAAGTTGGCAGGTGTGTAAGAATAATTGAATTGGAGAAAGCAGATGGAAATTTGAATAAATAAGCAGCAGATACTGTTTTTTCAGATTATGAGGGCACATATAATTGATTTCTAGTTATCTGTTTTTATTTGTGTATTTTATCTGTACAAGGTGAATTTCTCTTGAGGGTATATTTGCAAAGAAAGATCTTGATTTAACTTAAAGGCAGAATTTTTACACTTACAACATAGAATATATGATTAATTGAAGGTGATTCTGGTAATTTACTTCTACATCAAGTTCTTTTATGCTACACGTGAATCAAAACTTTGTGGTTAGGCAGAGTTCTAATCAGAATACAGGAAAAACAGGCTTACATTTCAGTTGCTATATATCATTAAGTCATGCTGGAACAACATTGTCATGCAGTACAAATTTAAATTATTTTTTTCCCCCATTATAATTTCACAGTGTAATGCCAGCATGATAGACTCATAATGGGGTCCCTATAGACACATACAGAAATCATTTTGTCATGGTTATCTCACCTTGTAACAGCATAGAAAGCAGTTGGTCTCCATGGTCTTGCATTAAACTGTCACATCATTGTTAAAATTCTCCGTTTCAGGAAATGGTGATGGTACATCTTGAGTGCTGTGAAAAATAACTACTTTGTTGCCCGTACTCAGTGGTTCTGTAAAATCAGATTACTCTGTTATTCATGAATGGAAGGTGGAAACATTTTTCAATAGTAAGTGATGATAGAGATTAACCATTTTCTTTGCTCGTTTAGCTGTCTCAGAACATTCACATCAACATTTTACCACCCCAGTACTGAATCTTGTGGCAATATTTATGTTTTTAGGTATCTGTACTCTGGCTTGCCCCGATTTTAAATATTATACTCCAAATATGCAATTTTTTATTATGTTTTTTTAATTTCTCATACTAAATATGGCTCAGCTGCTCCCCTCAGAGGACACTAACTTGATTTTTTAAATTTCTGGGTATTCATTTCTTAGTGTTTATTTTCTCCCTGTATCCTGACCATAGCATCACACTAGTTCACTCAGATCCTAGATGGAAGAGAAATTTATTATCCTGTTGCTGCAAGGGAAGAAACTAGAATGACTCGTATTGTTTGGCTCTAAGGTCAAATCTTTTTTATTTAACAAAAACTCTCATTTTAATCATACAACTAGAAAGCAGTACTTGTTTAGCTGTACCATCAAGGTATGTTACTGAGATGGACTATGCTTTGGATACTTAGCAGACAAAATATATCTGCTCTACCAAGAGCACACCTAAGAGTGTTTAAGTAGCTGTCACAGCAGAGGTGCAGAGTGGGCCAGGAGAGGCCTTTGCCTGTGCTGCCTATGCGGCAATGGTTTTACGTCATCCTCTAATATCATCCAGTCCAACCATTAACCTAAGACTACCAAGTCCAACACTAAACCGTGTCCCTATAGGCCACATCTACACAACTTTAAAATACCTCCAGGGAAGGTACACTTCCCTGGGCAGCCGGTTCCAATGCTTCACAACACTTTCAGTGAAGAAATTTTTCCTAATATCCAAACTAAACCTCTCCTGGAGCAACTCGAGTCCATTTCTTCTTTACCTATCGCTTGTTACTTGGAAGAAGAGATCAACACCCACCTCACTACAACCTTGTTTCAGTTAGTTGTAGAAAGCAATAAGGTCTCCCCTGAGCCTCCTGTTCTCCAGAGCTCCAGGGCAAGATGTTGCCATCTAGGACTCAGGTGGCAGCCAGTGCTCAGAGGCTCCCCTGGAGCTGGGTCAGGGGACAGCAGTGGGGAGAGAGGTTCTGACCAGAATCAATGAAAACTTTTCAACATGTGAACAGTCAAGAAGTGCAACAGGCTGCGCAGAGAGATGTGCAGTCTCCATCCTTGGAGGTTTTCAAGACAACGCTGGATAAAGCCCTGAGCAGCCTGACCGGATCTCATAGTCAACCCTGACCTGAACAGGCAGTTGGACTAGGTGATTGCCTGAAATACATTCCCTCCTGATTTATTCTATGATATTATGATTCTATGATAATCAGGTTAAAGACAGATGATAATTCAGCTTTCCTATTTTATTTCAATACAATTTTTTTTACGAATACAAAAAAATACACATCTGAACTATCATCTTCATATTTCTATATGATCTAAATTTGTAGTACTTAAAATATTTCTGCCATTTATTCATTTATTGGATTTTGAGCCATCACAGTAGATGCTGTCTCTTTTATTTTTGATATGTCATTCTCTCACCTAGGCTGATACTCTAAATTATTTGTGATGCTGATGGTATCTTTGACTTACAAGTCTTTAGTGCAGTTAGTTGCTGGACTGTATATCAACCGGCATATAACTAGTAGAAGAAATTAAAACAATAAACCACACTTCTCTCTGATAAATGCATGTTTAACACTTCAAAATCACTCAACAAGAATCCCCTTCAACCATCTCCTTTATTCTTCTGGAAAACCATAATGAATCCTTGAGTTTACTCGAACTGTTAGCTGCTTTGATTTCTTAAGGACCCAAAAGAGAACAAATTATGAATTCAGTATTAGAGTACCCTCTAGAATAAAATAACTAGTATATTATTATGCTTCTTAGAATTACTTTATCAGGACTCAAGTTTAATTATTAGTAGTAATACAGACGGAAATATGACGGTTCTTTGACAACTTGTAAAATTCTAATTGTGGTTGGTAAAATTCTCTTCACAGTAAAAGTAGTAAGGAGTCATCAGAAAATATATGAAAAATGTTTTTGTGATTATTCTTTTTGAAATCTTATCATTTATATC
>VZSC01019063.1:0-42325 GCA_013398225.1 Steatornis caripensis | reverse complement strand
CTTATCATTTCTATCTCTTTTTCTACACTATTTATTTAGGAATTTAATGAAATTGCCAAATATAAAGCTCAACTTTCTGATGTAACGACTCTTTCAGTGATGGAAACACAAAACACAGAGTACAAAATATTGGTTCAAAAACTAGATCTGCCGCTACAGTGAAATATAGTGGAACTTACCTTGTTTAGTACACAGCAGTCAATAGTCTATCAGAAGGGTCTGCATGTGTGCCTCTGCCACTAATAAGTGTGACTCTCTACTTCTATTCTGAAATAATACTGAGGTAAGGGTGAGATAAGAATTTCAAGAACACCTTATTCTTATCACATGCTCAGGTAGGCAACAAGAGAAGCACATCCATTGGAGACTTCATTGCCACCTTTTAATATTTAAATGGGGTTTATAAGAAAGACAGATAGAACCTTTTCCCAAGGCCTGTAGTGTCAAGGCAAGGGGCAATGGTTTTACACTGGAAGAGGATAGGTTTAGATGGGACATAAGGAAGAAATTTTTTATTATGAGTGTGGTGAGACACTGGAACATGCTACCCAGAGAAGTTGTGGATGCTTCATCATTGAAAGTGTTCAATGTCAGGCTGGATGGGGCTTTGAGAAACCTGATCTAGTTAAAGATGTCTGCCCATGGTGGGGGATTGGACTAGATGACCTTTAAAGGTTCCTTCTAACCCAAACCATTCTGTGATTCTGTGAATCTATGGTCCAAATATAAAAAAACCAGGATGGTTTATGACCAGTTTACAGTGATAAGCAGTTGTATTCTGAATGGTCTGTTTCATCAGTATGGAAATGAATGTGTCTCATACAATACAATCCCCAAAACCTTGCAAAGAATACTCTAGTCAGCTTGATAATAGGTTTTTATATATAATTTTGCCATCTAGTATACCCCTTGTTTATTTTAAATAAAGTGACAATCTCTGTCAAGAGAAGTCACATTTTTTCAGTCTCTTCAAAATTACATCTTTAGTGCCAATCAAGCCACTGTCATGGGCGGCAGTGTAAATGACAACCCATAGTGGATCTGAATAATGGGTTTCATTTAACAACAAACCAGATTAGAGCTCTAGCTATATTTGGTTATACCACACACTCACCCACTTGCACCTCTTCAGCACTACATTTACCATATTTTGATTTTTGTGGGAATCTCAAGCAGAAAGTCATGTTGGTTGATGCTGGACCGCTGCTCAAAAGCATCAGTGTCGGGCGTTATCGACCACGATCCCCATGTATCCCCTGGCATTTGTTTACACCCATCTCTCTGATCTCAAGGCTTTTCCCACGCTTCTAGGATCTTTAATTCAGCCAAGATCTTCAGCTCCTTCTTTAGCAACCCCCTTCTCTGCAACGCTACTTTTTGTTTTCAGGAGCTCAGATTTTTCAGCACTCTGCTCTCTGAAAACCCAAGCCTCCAGCTCTCCCAGTCTAAACAGTCTTTGTGCAGAAGCATAACAGGTGATCAAATGGGTGATGCTCTCTCATGTCTCTCCATCAACTGGAAGATTCAAACCATGCAACTTATATTTAGTGTTATCACTAAATCACAGGTATTATCACAGGTGTTATCAAAATTTCAATAAGGCCACACAATGACTGCTCTAACAAGTTGCAGGCTTCTGTTTGAGATGTTTATCCACACTCACATCCAGAATTATTTGCTGCCTGCTAGCATTTACAATTTAACCTTTTTTTTCTCTGTGATAGTCACATTAAGGATTTTCTTTGTGATGCATGGTTATCAAATTTCAAGGATGTCAATTCAACCACTTTCACTAGGAGTCATATTCAGCATCTTTGCCTCTATAAATTATGGGAAATTAGGGAAGCTTCATTAATTCTTTATATGATAGAATTTGTGCAGGCTTTACCAGTCAGAGGCAAAAACTAGCATTCAAGTCCTATTTCAAATGCTACATACTCTGAACAATTTGTCATTTAGATTTAAGGTTAGTCTCCAGACTATTTCTAAACTTATGTTTGAGTTTTTCCTAGGGTAAAATTGTGTCCTGAATACTTTGCTTATAAGGATAGCTAATCTAAATAGACTTATGAATCTAGGGAGTTGTGGAATTATTAATATCCTGTTGAGTTATTTAAAAGAAATTAACAATGCTCCATGTCCCTTGAGATATTTATTTGGAAAAAAAATGCATCCGTGTTGTGCATCTGTTGGGCAACAAGCATATAACAGTTATATGCATGAGAATTTTAGTCTCTTGGATAGAAAAGTTCCCATCTGATTATTAGAGTCCAGATGTACAATTACTATTTCTAATGCCATTTGTCCATTCTATTTCTTTTACAGTGAATTAATCAAGAATATTTTCATTGGATTTCATTTTAAAATCCGTTAGAAAAATAAACATAGAATAAGACATCACTACAAAAAAAAAAAAAAACCACAGAACAGCCACAATGAGAAAGGAAAGCAGAAATCCAAACACAGTAATGCCAAGTAAAAACAGCTCTTTAAATTCTTGTAAATATATTGCCTTTAATACATTTACACCAGGGAAAATTTTGGCTCCATAGATGTGTTGTATTTTCTAACAACTGTTGTACTTCTTAAGCTATTCCTTTTATTTGAGCTGTAAATCCTCTTATTCTTTTCACTCCAGCTATAAGACCTGAAAATTACAAATGCAGGAAGGCGTTCCTCAGACCTAGAGATACAAATGAAACAATAGTTGTCCCCGTGCTGACTGGTAACACTTATGTTCAGCATCTCACTTGGAATAGAGCTCTTTGTGCTGGCATCTGTAGATTTTTATCAGTGACAGGTACCTAGGTACCCTTCATGTGTCCTTAATTTTGATGTGTCTTTATAAATTTGTCTGCAGTAATGACATCCTCTCAAAAGACAGGTACTTATGTTTTAAAAAAAAAAATTCTTAACAGGAGTGCAAGAAACCACTCTGATGCTTTTCATCCTTAAACAAAGATTTCATTGGGCATTTGAAAATTGGAATGGGTTGAAAGAAAAGCCTGGAAGATCTCCTGCTGTAGCACAAGTAAAATCAGTAAGCCTCGTCTTGCACAGGTTTTATACAATCATCATCAGGGGGCATGGTTTTCTATTCAGGCCCGCGTTATGGTTTGTGTGACTAGCACCTCCCACATGCAAGTTTGTCTTTATTTTTCTCAGCAAGGGCAAATCGTACAGGGATTTTTTTTAAATAATGGAATACATGTACTCTCTGCTATATGTTTGTTCTTAATTCCTGTTGAAATTTGTTCAGTGGTCTTGAACTGACTGTCAAGAAAGCTTTATCTCCTGTACAAATAATTCTAACCCTTGTACTAGACAATCCTAATGTGTCTGTTCTCTCCTTGTTCTGAAGTTTTCTGATACTTTGGTATCCTAGGCTCAGACTACTGAGTTCTTAAACAGTAAAAATGTGACATGAACTCCCTCAGGTATGCAGGGTGGTTTGCAGAAGACAAGATAGCTAAGTTATGGATGTCCTCCTTTCCCTCCTAAGTCCATGGAGTTAGTAATGGCTTAACCCTGAACAGCCAGAGATGTAAAACAAATCATCTGGATGTAGATTTAGGAAACTGAAACATCTGGGAGATGAGATTCTCTTCCTTAATGCTTCTAGATTAATCTCCAGTATTTCATTGATTTGTTTTAGATTGGTACTGTAACTAGTATGTTAAGCATGTTTGTTGAGGACACCCTCAGCTGGAATAATTCCTCCTATGGATGTCAGTGGAATTTTGTAGAAGCAGAATAGTTTGCCCATAATGTATCCCTTGCACGGCTGCGGACTTTATTCTTTCCTTGTTAATTCTTGAATGTGCCTATTACATATATACCCACAAAGTGTATTAAAAGAATGATTAAGGTTTCAAAATCTGGAAAAGCAAAAATTAATGTTACCAGTATGATTTCCTGTACCCTCACTCTTCCTCTCTGTGCAAATCCATTGTAATCTGAAGCTGTATAATTTCTTTCTCCTTACAGTATGCACAATACATTTAACCCAAGAGTAGATGTTCCTACACGTATACTCCAATACTCTTAGATGTCAGTTAAATTGCATAATACTATGGTTGTCTTCTGTTTACAGGATTATTCAAAATTTTACACGAAGAGGTAATAGATACTTTCTCTGCAATTGTAACGCTTTTGTAACGCTTGAGGAGACTTTTTATTATGAATAATATTTAATGAAGTTCTGTGGTGATGCAGACACCCAGGCTACTCTGAGATCTCAGGATAAGCCCCATTGTGCTGTTATCTTGTATACAAGTGTAGTGACTTGCATGTCAGGCAGTCTCTGGCCACACCTGGGCCATCTGCAGCCTGAATGGTACACCAGGATAAGCCATACATGCTCTGGGGAAAATGCCCATTGTGTTGTTTTCTTGTTTTCCAAGTGGCGTAGCCTGGAGCCAGGGTGGCCAGCAAAACCCTGACCACAACTGGGCCACCTGCTGCCTGAATTGTCTATGGAAATGACTCAGCACGAATTGTGGCCAGAATGGACAATATTGACAAAAGCCAATCATCTGGAGATTCTATAAATAGCAATCCAAAATTGAGACCTTTTGAGCTCTCTGGGATCTCGGTGGGCTGTGTGACCCAGTATTTCCACCTGAGCTGGGATGCCTCTAGGGTAGAGGATTAAAAGATTGCCCGTCAATGATTTCGCGAGGACTCAAAGGCCTGATTTCACATGGTTCACAGACCTCTGTTGATGAATACCAGCACATGAAACTGAGTAATTTATGAAACTCACAAAAACATAATTTTTAATCATAGGTTAAACTCTCTGTGCATGTGTGTGTGTGTGTGTTCGTGCAACTTGATTCAGAACTATTTGCCTGTCTGTGCATGTGGAGGGGTGTAATTTGATTCAGAATTTTTTGCCTGCATGTCTGTACATGTGATTTGATTTAACCTCCATGTGTGTGCACAACCTTGCTGTAAGTTTCGGGTGACCCATGCCATTCTCAAATCTTTAATCAAGTCACTATTTGATTATAACAAAATCCATTGAATCGTCTGTTAGCTTGGCTGTTAATAATTATACAATCTAATCTTGTAGTCTATCTCAAAAATATTAATAAATCCTAAATAGCTGTTAAATCAAAGCAGTGTAAAAAAATCTTATTCTTAACAAGTGCTAATTCAATCATAAATGTACTCTTGATTTTTGGAAAAAAAAATTTCTTCTATCACATTCAGGGTGCTGATACATGTTGTTAATACAAACCTGGCATTTTGTAATATGAAAATTGTCATGTAAACAATTGAATAAGGAAATAAGCTTTTTTTCTCTGACTGTGGTGTTATGTTTGTTTCCAGTACAAGAAAGTGACCCAGTAGAGTGAGTCCAACTAAGAGCCAAGAAGATGGTTAAGGGACTGGTGCAGGTCATATGTGGAGAGACTGCAAGAAGTGGGTCTGTTCAGCCTTAAGAGGAAAAGACTAAGGGGGGTTTTATTGCTGTCTACAAGTACCTAATGGGAGGCTATAGAGAGAGCTGGAGTCTTCTCAGAAGTGTCAAAGACTGGAGAAGAGGTAACAGACCTCTCCAATCTCCAAATGCTGATTAGATTTTCTTCTATTATTCTTTTTTACCATAAGGACAGTTGAAAACTGGGCCAGGTTTCCCAGGGTAGTTGTGGAATTAACATACTTGGATATACTCAAAGCTTGACTGAGCCAAGTCCTCAGTAAACTGAACTAATTGGATCTGGTCTGAACAGAGGGCTGGACATGATGACCTTCAGGGATTACTTTCAAACTAAGTTATTTAATGATTCTCTGATGTTTGACTTCAAGATTGACAATGTGTCAAAATTACATCTAGACAGGAAGCAGTTGCCTAAAGGAGGAGCAGCAGTTGCCTGCCAGAAGGAGCAGCAGTTGCCTAAATATAGACATCGGCTAACATTTTGAAGCCTAAGTCTCACCAAGACATCTGTCTTTTTCAGATGTCTTTAACACCCCAGAACATCTCAAATAGCAGAAGGAAGCTACATCCAGACAACTGAATCCTCTGTCTTTTGTCAAATAACTTCACCACTGAAGTTGGTATGGAGCTCTCTAAAGAAAAGAAATCAAATAGCAAAAACATGTACAAATATTTCCTGTTGTTCACTTGCAATCTGAATTTTACAGCCTACCATTTCCGCATTCCCCCCCACTCAAAAAAAAAAAAAAAGGGAAAAGAAAAAGGAAAGCATCAAAATCAACCCAAACCTCAGTGACCAGACAGATGTGCCAAATTACTTGTTGCAAAATTGAACTGGTCTATTTATCTCTTTTTTTATTATTATTATTATGTTTTTGCTGCAATTGTTGTGCTGGTTATACTCTCAGACTTTTCAGTAAAACATTTGTTTTGTTGAAATTTGTCAAAATAAAATTAAAAAAAAAAAAGAGAGAAATCTCAAGGATGCATGACTAGAAGGGACTTTCTGAACTAATAATTCCACTCTCTGGTGATGATAGCCAACCTTCTCACAATCTGTTTTCCTACACTAATCAAGTTTTGACTTTCTGCAAATATTACTGTAAAAATTACTTTTCAGAGTCAGTGAGATTTCATCCTAACCAACTGGAAGATTAATCCAGAATCTCACTGCTCTCTGCTGATCAAGATTTTCTACTGTGTAATTTAAATTTGTTTGTGAAAAATCAATATGACTTTGTACCTCTGATACTTATCCTTTAACTTAAATAGATTGTCACCTTTTTTGGTGATTTTTCTCTTTGACAGATTTAGGAGAAACACTCATATCTCATTTCAGCCTACATTTTGCTACACTAGACAACCTAAACTGTCGAGTCCCCTGTTGTGTGACAGGCTCTCTATTTCCCTGGTCATTCTACTAGCCTTTTTTACATGCTTTTTTATTACAGGATCATATAACAGCCCACATTGGAAGGGACCTCAAAAGATCATTTGGTCCAAATTTTCATGGGAAACGGAGCCTAGATTAAATTATCTGGCATCCTGTCCAGTCCCATCTTGAAAACCTCCAGTGATGAGAACTTTACAACATCCCTGGGGAGGTCATTCTAGTGAATATTCTCACTGCAAAAAATTTCTTTCTTACATCTTCTTCAAAAGCAGTGCTTTCCTCCAGTGAAACCCTTCCTCTGTTTTGCCAATATCCATTTCAAATAGAAAATACTATGCCATTCCTCTGACTTTCTATCCAACCAGTTCTGCAGATTGAATTGTTGTTCCTTTGTTCTCAGATGATTATTTTAGTAAAGTAATGATCTTGCTTTGGAACCAAGGCATAAAAAAATGTGATCTCAACAAGGAGAGTTCACACATCATTGCTGGAGGTGTAGACAGTTCAGTGTGCAAATGCACCTTATTTTTCAGTGCGTAACCTGTGTGCAACAGATTCACATATAACCTACTTTGCTGTCTGGCTTAGTTTGAAATTTTAAGAGTTGAGACTTTAAAGACTGTAACATAAAATATTTTTCAGTTTTATGCTTTCATCCTCAGAAAATGTGCAGGATTCTTACCATTTTATAAAACTATTACTTTGATGTAAAGTTTCTGAATTCAAACTCCCACGAAGTTGATCCTAGACCACATTTGTATTAGTGTAATTTTGTAGAAACTAATGGAGTTATACAAAAAAGGATAGACATACGTTGTTTCCTTTTTACAAATATGTGCATGATTAAAAATGAAATTTAATAGCAAAGATTTCTTGCTTTTAGTGAGTAAGGGTGAGATCTAATAGTTTTAATCATCCAGGGAGTTCTTGTTAAGCAAGATGTCTATAGGGCTCAGGAAATCTCTCTAATTTCTCTGACATATTCATAAAGCAGATTGCTTTTTCTGTGGTTGTGCTAAAAATGAGAAGGAATTATTTAGACCTGCTTTTTAGGTGGAATCATAATGCTCAAGTATGAAATATTAGAAACATATTTTCTTTCCATATTTTCTATTTAAAGACCCGCATTCTTTAGATTCGACCCACAGTTTCTTGGATTATTTATGACACAATGAATTTTTTTTCCTTGTATGAATTATTCCTTAACATTAGTCACTGAATGCTGAGGTTTTGACATATCAAACATGACTATGAGTCAGCTGACTCCATATATATCTTAACAGAATATCTACAATCGTATAAAAATTACTCTAGTTTTTGAACAACTTCATACATGTAAAAGACTATTGTAAGCAGCATTGCTTTCACAAAATTGATTCCCAGTGAATCTTGTTCCTTTTCTTGAGTATTTATGCTTTATTTTACTTTTCTCTTAGCTGAGAAAACTATGGCTAGTACCAGTGGAAACAAAGATCTCATCCCCATCTTAAGGATGAAGTCTAAATTAAGAGTTAGAAAGCCTGGGAGCCGAAACTAATTACTTTGGTATAAGAGTGTGTTAGCAAAAAAAGTTATGAAACTATATCCTTAGTAAATAATTATGCTATATTTCTCCACATCTGCAGCCCCAGAAACTGTCCATTATCAATTCCTTCCTTAAAATAATTGAAGTAAGCAAATTTAAGATTTTTATTTGTCTTACAGACTTATTTTACCTTTGAGTTTTCAGTGTAAAGTTGTGTAGCAGCTGAATCATCTGTGACATGCTCTGACAATGCCACTCAGTGAAGGCAATGTCAAAATATTTATGCAGACAGTAATTTGTTTACTTACTTTTTATACTAATACAACCCTGCTATTTTATCATCAAGCTCTGAATTACAGGGTGTATTACACTATAGTACAGTATACTATAGAATTGTATTATATTATATTACATTACATTACATTATGTTACATTACATTCTATCATATTAATTATTATTTGGGAGGAGTCTTATAAATTAAGCCACAAATTACATCAATACATTTTTACATAAATGATTGCCATAAATGTGCTCTCAACAGCACAAATCTATTTGCTTACAGGACATGTGCCTTTTCACTGGCCTGCATGGAAATATTTATTCATGGGACAGGTGTCTCTTGATAGCACTTACCATTGCTGGCGGAGAGAGGAGTTGAATGGATGAAGGAACAGAATTGTTTCCTAGTTCACAGAGCATAGTGTTGGGACTGCCAAAGACATCATATGGGAGAAGAGTGGGGAGGCCAAAGGTTTGGAGTAGTCACACAGAGGAAAGGCAAGTATTTGTTATAGCAGCATGTAGGAGGAGGGAGAGAAGTATGTGTTCTGCATCTGCATATCAACCAATAAACATCTGGGACTTCCCGCCAGTGCCACTGGTACATGTGATATTTGAATAAATGAAGTTCTGTTTTATAACTTCCTTAATACAATACAGTCATTGTTACTGTGGTATTGATGTTTGATAACACTAAAAAGCCTCCTTTAAAATTCAGTAATAAACTTATATCTATTGCAAGAGTGAAAATTATGTTTGATTCCCTAAAATCAGGTAATCTGAATACAAAGTCATTTTGGTTTTGTGCTTGTAAATTCTGTCCTCTTCATATTTATGACTTACAGTGTTGTGGAGTTTTTTGGTAAAGAAATTATGTTTCTGAAAGAAATGTCATTTGTCAGCATTCTGATCAGCAAGAAATAAACAAAATCAAAGTGTATGATATTATCTTGAAAATGAATAATCTACTTCAGTAGAAAAAAAATTAAGATAAATACAAACTACATTTGGATTGTTTTCTGTCTGCAGGACAAATTCTTTTAAAGACGTGACAAGGAAGAGAAAAAGAAAGAGCAAAATCTATCAATATGTTTTCCTTTCAAATTTTTCAGAGTGGATAATTCACACTGTGTACACCAAACAATTCTATTAAAGACAGATACAAATTATGCCTATAATTTCTTCCCTCCCAATCCTTGGGTTTGTAGTATACCAAAGGCAGCTCTGAACAGCTACAACAGCATGGACTGAACTATATAATGAAAACCTTTAAAAAACAGTCTCTGTTATCTGCAGCTCTGTGTTTGCCTCTGTATTTCCCCTCGCCTACTAGTGCTCTTGTAACGAATACTCTCAGAATGTCAGGGACAGACCTTGGGCATTTACATCCCTCCTGAGAAAAGGTGTCCCTGCCATGACTTGTCACAAGGAGTTGTTGCAACATCCCAACCAGACATGCTGAGGGCTGGGAGCTCTTGAATCACTATAATTTTCTCAACTTTCAGACTGTCTCCAATGGCAGGACTGTTGCCAATGATAAGATCAAAATTTTGGGGTTTTTTCTGATTCTGAAAGGGCAGCAGTAGTTCCTAAAACATTTTCACACTGTTAGCAAAAACTATAAAAATATTAAGCATTTATTTTAAAAATTACTTGAGTAATTCACTTGTCAGTAGCTCTGTTAAGAAGGTCTCTACAAAGTGTTGATGTTGGGAGGTAATTTCTGAAATAAAGAATGCTAAGAAAAAAGAGAGTAGTATTGAAAAGCTTTTTTTTCATTTTTAAGAATGAGGTGTTTTTCTCTGTGTTTGTTAATTTTCTGTCCTTTTAGGGAAAAAAAAAAGTTCTTTGGGCCAGATAACAGATAACTAGGTTTTCAATCTGAATTATTTTCTACCTACTTAGCTAGTTCTCAGTTAACTTTAGGGAACTGTCAGAAGCTAAAATTTTCAAAAAGATGGAACTGCTATGAGAAAACAATTCTAACCAGTTAAAACTTTAAAAAAATCCGTTGCATCTCATTATATCCATAAGGTAGTGAATTCATAAACATTACCCTATACAATATACTTTCGTTTACTTCAAGAGTGTAGCAATTCAAAAATTAACTGAGATAAATGCAGGTTTAATCAAATGGATCAGATAGGAGACTGCAGGACCATGTGCTGCAACCAGCTACTATTTGTGCAAATGTCAAAGACTTAAGATTCGTACCTTTTTTCACCCAATATTCTCTAGGGAAATCCATATCCAAATTAAGATTGCTAATAGAAATAAACAAGTTTTATATTGATTTAGCATGCTTTTATGCTTTCCTGCAAGCAAGGTCCTAGAAAAATTTTTGAACAAAGAATATAAAGTTTAAAGTGTGCGAAGAAGGAATTTTGGCCCTCACGCTTGATGTGATCAGTGCAACCCTTTTATTTATCCAAAATCAAAAATCAAAGAAAGAACCTCATTTTTAGTGTTGGAATTTGGTCATTTGACTAATGCCTGTTAGCAGGTGAGGATATAGACCCAAGTAGTATATAAAGAAATGAACAAAATAAATAGATGAGTTAAATAGTAAACTAAAACAAGAGAAGTAAATGAGAACTATCTGTGANGGCTGGGGGTGCACAAGAAGTTGGGAGGGGACACAGATGGGATGGCTGACCTCAAATGACCAAATGGATATCCCGTATCATATGATGTCATGCTCAGCGTATAAAGCTGGGTGAAGAAGAAGGAAGGGAGTTCAGAGTAATGGCATTTGTCTTCCCAAGTCTTCCCTTCTCCCCATAGAAACCGTTATGCTTGATGGAGCCCTGCTTTCCCGGAGATGGCTGAACTATTTAGTGTGAGTTTTCAAACTAGGGCTTCTCAGAAGATGAGACTTTTTGCCCCCCTGTGATTTATGTGGGTTTCTTGTTAGTCTAAAAAACATTTTTTTTTTTCTGAGATGTAATGCTACATTGTGGAAAAATGTTGTGAGATCTTCAATACCTTTTCTTTTTTCTTTCATTATTGAGCACTTCTGATAAGTTGGTATATCTATTACTTTATCTTTTAGTTGGGTGACCCCCCTTTGTTGGACACAGGATAAAAAATGGTTACTGCTAATGTGAAAGACGAGAAATTACCAGAACAGTAGTGTTCTCTCATCTTTTCCATACAGAATTCTACGAAGAAGCCAAATCATTAAGATTCTTTATTATAAGAAATAAAAGTGATGGTAACTTGCCATTTTGGTGGCTGACAACAGCAGCTAACATATTGAAGAATTTTCTTTCTCTCACCATGTTAAAGGAATATGCCTTTCCATTACAGATTTGTTTCCCATGTGTCCTCTTTTGCTCTATGACATCAGGAAATTCTTACATTCCTCCTAGCAGGAAAGAAAAGCAACAAGAATTTGTGACAATTAAGAATTCTTAGTTAATAATTCATAATATTTAACTTAAAGAAAGTAAATGGCAAAGGCATCATTTCTCCTCATTTCAAGCATATCATGTGGAAAATGACTAAGGTTTAGGCCAAACTTCATAGAAAACGCAGAGAGAAATTCAAAAGATACTTAACATAAACTTGCTAAAGAAATAATACTTTATTCTATCTATCAATTAATATAATAAAACAAGAAAGACTTGAGAAATCAGGTATTGGATATTTGTTCGCTACCAGTCCCTTGAGAAAAGATTTTTGAAATGGTTTCTGAGAAAGTTGTATATCTATAAAGGAGTGAATGAAGGTTCCCATCTGTCTTCTTTTATTATTTTCCATGTCCTTTCGACATGAGGTTATCGGGTGACACAAATCAGAATAGGCAAGTTGCCTGTTCTGAAATCCCAAGTGGAAGAGAGTCAGATTGGGTAGGACTTGCCTTGGAAGTAAATGTGACAATGTGTGTCTATGAGATCATGGTATCTTTAAACCGGTTAGACAGCAAACTGTGTTATCACAGCATAGGGCTCAGCCTGTGTTCTGCCACTTGCTTAGACACTTCATATAAGCAGCTATCCCATTAAGAGGTGTGAGTTGCTGTAGCTATGCTATGTGTCATCCATATCATGCCTAGTAAATTCAAAGCTAGCTCAAAAGCATAGTCGGACTGTTTTGCATAGGCTACAGCTCTGTTGCCAAATCACCCCAACTGAAATTATAGAAGTTCTTCTGTAGCTACCTTTTTTTTTTTCTTTTTTGAGAAATAGAGGATCTTCAGGAAAGAAAATCCAGTCTCAGAGTTGTTACTGTTCAAGCAATAACATGTCTGTGGCCTGTAATCCTAAGCAATCTGATGAACTTTCCTAAACAATCTTCAGTTTTGTAGAAACTAGACACATTGNTTTTTTTGAGAAATAGAGGATCTTCAGGAAAGAAAATCCAGTCTCAGAGTTGTTACTGTTCAAGCAATAACATGTTTGTGGCCTGTAATCCTAAGCAATCTGATGAACTTTCCTAAACAATCTTCAGTTTTGTAGAAACTAGACACATTGGTTATATGCTGATTCTTTTCAGCTAGTGATCATTACTAGAAATTATTTGGAGACTTCCTAACATCAGTGCTTACATATAAAATCACTTGTGACTACAAATGGAGTGAGATACCTGTTATTTTGAGTTTCTTTTGTTTTTCTTTCTTTTACAATGGCCAGCAATATTGGCCAAATGTTAAAATGGCAACTGTCTTGGTAATTACATCATCAACCATGTCACATAAAATTCCCAATTTTAGCATTTCAAACAAGTTTAAGTTTGTGATATTCCAAACTCTGTTTCTGGAAGAATACAAAGTTGTTATGATAAATGACATAACATTTTAAAAAAATAAAAGTAGGCCAATATGGAATATGCAATAAACCTTTCAAAATTACCAGCTATGCAATCATAAATTGCACAATGACTAGCAAAGTCTCAGTTCAAAAGAAAAAAGGTTCTATGCTTTGCAAGACAAACATTAGTCAATGGGATTGTACTAAAAATACTTCAGAAGAGGTTATCAACATCTGTTGGACTCTTTCAAGCAGTGAGAATTTGCAGTTCTCTTTGGGTTTTGAGTGATATAATCTCACAAAGAGATGTAAAAATATACAATCCAAGAATATACATGGGTGTAAAGACTATACCTATGCAGGAATAAACTGCACAAATGAAATATGTTAAACACTGTTTAGATTGTATTTCTGCAGAGGGTAATTCGGTAGCTATAGGTGATTTAAGCTAGACATGATTCACAAACATCACACAGTTGTAAAAATATAACAAATACTGTTCTGAGAAGTGTAATATGTAAAGATACGCTGCACATTACAGCCTTAGTTTGAATATTGTATTATACACAAGTATGAGAACAGAAAACACAGGAGCTTGACTCATCAGAGATCTAATGAACAAGACTGATGAGGAAATGTGGAAGAAATTGTTTATTTGGGGTTTTTTTTAAGCTACAGAAGACTGAGTGGAAACATCAGTCGTGACATGTACATTAAAAAATCAAGATATGTAAACATTTACAAAGAGAAACATAGAATCATAGAATGGTTTGGGTTGGACCTTAAAGGTCATCTAGTTCCAACCCCCTTGCCATGGGCAGGGACATCTTACACTAAACCAAGTTGTTCAAAGCCCCATCCAGCCTGGTCTTGAACACTTCAAGGGAAGGGACATCCACAACTTCTCTTGGCAACCTGTTCCAGTGTCTCACCACCCCCAGCATGAAGAATTTCTTCCAAATATCTAATCTAAATCTACCCTCTTTCAGTACAAAACCATTAACCGTCATCCTGTCGCTACATGCCCTTGTAAAAAGTCCCACTCCAGGTCTCTTGTAGGCACCCTTCAGATACTGGAAGACTGCTATAATGTCCCCTCAGAGGCTTCTCTTCTCCAGTCTGAATAACCCCATCTCTCAGCCAGTCTTCACAGCAGAGGTGCTCCAGGCCCCTGATCATCTTAATGGCCCTCCTCTGGACTCATTCCAATAGGTTCATGTCCTTCTAATGTTGGGGGCCCCAGAGCTGAACACAGTACTCCACGTGGAGTCTCAAAAGAGTGGAGTAGAGGAGAACTCAGTTCTTTTCCATATGCCTTGCAAGTAAGCGTTAACTGAGGTAAAGAAGTCTAATTTAAAGAAAACCTGCAGGAATAGTGAAGACAGAGGCTACTGGCACATAGGGACAGTGGTCCCTGTCCCCAGGAAAACTTTACCAAGGGTGAATTTGGTTAAATCTCTATGAGTTCTTTTCTTCTTGAGCTAAGGATAGACTATGGTGACTAGGTCAACACCATAACACACAGGGACAGCAAGTGTACTTGATTCCAGATAATAGAACAAAGAGAGACTCAGAAACATCATGTTATGCCCATTCCTGATTCTTTAGAAGGTGTCACACACAGGATTTTTTTCTCCATGACCACAGGACCCTGTTTAAGGAATGAGACTGCTGGGAAGAGATAGGTTTATCTGAAAGAGTGGTTCAAGGCCATTTTTGCCAACCGACATGTTAGTGAGGAAGGCACTAAAAAGATGACCAGCACTTTTCATGCTGGAACCTTGAGTATTTTATGGTCCAAACCTTCATGTACAAGTATTTACACTGGTAGCCCCTGCAGTTTGGCAGGCTATATTTCATAGTACCTTGCTGTGGGTTTTTTCATCTTGAAGAAAGATAACCAGACTAGCAATTTTTAAATTGAAACAATGCATGGAGGATGGGGTTGGTGTGAGAAAGCTCGCCTATGCTCGACTGAGATGAACTGGACATAGATATGTATTTGAGCCTGCATGAAGGGTTAACACAATATTTAGCTTACTCCAATGCTATGTTCTTCCTGGGAGCACAGTTGCACCGAAGTATTTCAGATCTTAGTTTACTTCTGATCTTGAATATATTTTTAAAGGCTACATTTAAAATATTATATATAATTGAATCCATAGTAAAGATATGTATGGGTAAAGATAACAAGTTAATGAGGAAAATTGATTAGTAGTGAAAGATAAATTAGACAAATTTAGTTCAGGACTTGAATGCTGTATAATAATATTTGAAACTGAAGATATTCAAAACCCGCCTGGACGTGTTCCTGTGCACCGTGCTCTAGGAGCACCAGCTTTAGCAGGGGGGTTGGACTGGATGATCTCCAGAGTTCCCTTCCAACTCCTACCATGCTGTGATTCTGCAATTTTATGATACTTCCACTTTTTGAAAACGAAGTCTTTTAACAAATATCCGAGTGGTGGGAAAATAAAGCTCATTGGAATTTAGGGTGAGTAGGGACATCTTAGGCTGTTGAGGGCAGTTCCACAATGCAACAAAGTGACAAAAAATTAAAGTGGAAGGGAGGGCATGGAGTGTCCTCTTCTGACCTGAACAATGTTTCAACCTGAACAGCACTGCTTATTTTTCTTTTATTACATCTGCAAGTGGAAACAATGTTTCACTTGAGGAAAAAAGCCTTTGGGAAAAATAATGTGCTCTTAACCAAAAATCTATTCCGAGTGATACTTCTATCATTAATGTTTAGCAATGTATCCCCTCAAAAAGCAAGGACTAATCATATTTCTAAATATAACAGCATGGTTAGCAATGCTGGTAAATTATAACATCTGTGAAATGAACACAGGAATTACAGTTTACCTCATATTCATCTGCATGATTTGTAACCTCTACCATCAATATAGTAACTACTACAGATTATCTACATTTTCTTTGATATTTAGGGAGAATCATGGGAAACATATGATACCAAATAACCCAGAATAATGCAAATAGAGATGATTGTGTGGTGCCTTCTAAAAAAGTTCAGTCTAAGACAAGAAGAAGAGATTCTTTGAAAGCATGTCTGATATCTGACTTCTCTTGTATTCCATGAAGGTTGTGCTCTATATCTTATATAAGAACTCAACCATATATTAGAATTCATAAATAAATTCTGCAAGAAAGAGGGAAAAGAACTCATACATCAATCACGCTGGGACACTCCATTATTTGTCTGTATTTGTTGTTATTTTCCTGACACAAATATCAACCCTATACAAATTATTTTTTCTAGTATTCACAAATGCGTCATAGACCAACATTTCATGATGATTCTGAAGGCTTTTGAATTTGTTTTCTAAAGATAAGGTTGAAGGACTTTAAAGATGATATAAAAATAGGAAGGAAAGATGTAAAGTCATCTGTCTTTCCTAATGCATACATTTGTGTTAATTTATTGATTTATTTTTATTTGGTAGTTTTTAAAATAATTTGTAAAAAAATTTAAAAAACAGTATTTTTTTTGCATTATATAAATAAACATGTTTAACAGTGGGGCATGCTTTCACTATACATCTTTGCAATTCATGTCTTGGGAAATTCATATAAAAAATAATTATTTTTCTCCATGTGAATAATTACTCTAAGGTATGTGGAAAGAAACTGAACAGGAGAAGAGAAGAAAAACATTCAAGAGGAACACTTTCATTTTATAAGTGGATTTTTTTTTTAATTTTAGTAACAATAAATATATGATTTATTTTGTTCTTCTAGTCAAACTGAATGTGCTAATGGTTGCACAAAGATTAGTGGTGATATTTGGAATTAACATAGAACAAAGCTATAGACGTGTGGTGGGTTGGCCTTGGTTGCCTGTCAGAATTCCACCCAGTGCTCTCTCACTCTGCCTTCTCGTGAGCATGGGGGGACAGGGAAAGAAGAAAAAGCTTACAGGTCAAGATAAAGACAAGGAGATCACTTATGAGTTACTGTCGTGGGTAAAACAGACTCAAATTGGGGAAATTCAGTTCAATTTATTACCAATTAAAATAGGTTTGGATAGTGAGAAAGAAAGACAAATGAAAACAACACCTTCCTCATTCCCATTTTTTTTCCTGGGGCTTAACTTCACCCTTTCATTCCCTACTCCTTTACCTCCTCCCCAGCCCAGGCAGCACAGGAGGACAGGGAATGTGGATTGTGGTCAGGCCATAGCAGCTCCTCGGAGCTTCTCCTTTCTCCTCACATTTTTCCCCTCCTCCTGTGCGGGCTCTCCACAGGCCACAGTTCCATCAGGGCACGTCCACCTGCTCCAGCACGGGGTCCTTCACAGGCGGTAGTGTGGGTATCTGCTCTGGCGTGGTCTTCTCCACAGGCACCTGGAGCACCTCCTCCCCTCCTTCTTCTCTCATCTTGGTGCCCGCAGGATTGCTTCTCATTCTTTTTTCCCCCGCTTACTCCTCACTCTATCTGTGCAGTGTTTTGCCCTTTACTAAATACATTTTCCCCAAGGCACCAAGAGCTCGGCTGAGGAGCTGAGTCGTGCCCTGCAGTGGGTCGGCTGGAGCCG
The DNA here is from genome assembly GCA_013398225.1 of Steatornis caripensis. Classification (NCBI taxonomy): domain Eukaryota; kingdom Metazoa; phylum Chordata; class Aves; order Caprimulgiformes; family Steatornithidae; genus Steatornis; species Steatornis caripensis. Next base: position 24,375 of record VZSC01019063.1, on the reverse strand, counting down.
GCTGGAACCAGCTGTGTCCGGCATGGGGCAGCCCTGGTGTCTCCTCACAGAGGCCGCCCTGCACCCCCCCCAGTGCCAACACCTGGGTACCTGCATCCAGTAGCGTGTCAAAGCACCTGTAAGAAATGAGAAAACTGAGTTACCCTTTCCTTTTGTAAGTTTCATCATTCTTTGGATTTTTGTTTTAAAGTTGTCTACTTTCCTTTTCTTAACAACATATGCAATATGCTCATCTATTGTAATCAAGCTGTGCATTTTACACATGCTGAAGAACTGGCTTGTATGTCATGTGTTTTGCTATGTCTTAATGTATTTCTACTCTGTATTTTTTTTTCCGCTCCTCTCCAAAGTAGAAAGCACCAGACAATGGAAGAGCGATAATTGATATACTCTCTCTTACATTAACAGGGCAAAATTCAAAAAAGATATCATAAAAATACTAAAACGACTCCAACACAAGCAAAACAGTTGCAAACTTGCATATTTTGTGCATATTGCTATAAATGTTTTCTTACTTTGTGAAAGTACTTCCTACTTCATTTATTGTTTTATNTGTAATCAAGCTGTGCATTTTACACATGCTGAAGAACTGGCTTGTATGTCATGTGTTTTGCTATGTCTTAATGTATTTCTACTCTGTATTTTTTTTTCCGCTCCTCTCCAAAGTAGAAAGCACCAGACAATGGAAGAGCGATAATTGATATACTCTCTCTTACATTAACAGGGCAAAATTCAAAAAAGATATCATAAAAATACTAAAATGACTCCAACACAAGCAAAACAGTTGCAAACTTGCATATTTTGTGCATATTGCTATAAATGTTTTCTTACTTTGTGAAAGTACTTCCTACTTCAGTTATTGTTTTATTCCAGCAATAAAGGCATGTATTTCTAATATTGAATGAGTGAAATTTAGTTCTTTGTAAATAAAATACAGAAGCTCTGACTTCCAGCTTCCTTTTTCGGGGAAATATGGATCGTAACACCTCTTGATTTTAATTACAGAACAACATTTGGAATAAAAAAGTTTTGTGTTAACAGCACAGATAAAGAGGAAGAAAATCAAAGCTTATCTTGTTTCTTTTGTAGGTTTTTCAGGTCAGCACTGTGAAATAGAAATGAATGAGTGTGATTCAGCTCCCTGCTTGAATGGTGCTGTCTGTCAGAATGATGTCAACAGCTATGATTGTTTTTGCCCTGAAGGTAAGTTGTTCAAAATAATTTATTTTTACTATCTTTGACAATGTTCAAAATTGCCTGCACTCTGCAAAACTTCTTCTTGACAGTCCTCAAAACCATTGTTAAAATTTCCTTTCTATGAAAGTTATTCATTCTTTTCTGGAGTCTCCAAAGCACCCAATAAAACAAGCACACTTATAAAGAATGGAGACAGATATACTTGTAAGTGCTACTTTTTTCAGACGAAACCTCATGATCTTAGCAAAGTCTGAAAGGGTGGAGAAAACACAAATGTACAGCATGTTAAATCCATGGAAAATTGAATTAATAAACTTAGAAACATTTTTATCCTGATGTACTAACTTACAGCTTTGTGACTGAACATAGCAAGCAAATTACAATGGCCATAATAAAGACTGCAATACATCTTCAGTACAAAAATCTAGTACAACCGTCATAGACAAAAATAATGTGATTTTTAGCACTTTTGATCCATTTCTTTAAAAATGCATGTTGCTCAGTCTTATCAGAAGTACAGGAACAAATGGGTGGTTTCGAGAACAAAATAGTTAAAGGAAAAACTAAAATGTTTTAAAACATTTTAAATTACAGTGTCTTTCTGAGATACTTTCACAAATGGGTTTCTTCAAAGTATTTGTATGGGGTTTTTTAATTGGATTTTTGGTTAAAAATAAAGTCGAAGTTGTGATTTATAACCTGTATTTTGCTTCTACATTTTAAACTTTCGTGTATTTCTTTGATTTGTATCTTCAAATAGTACTGTTTTGTAAGTATAGACTGAAGCTGTGTGGGTTTCATAGCTTTAAATATTTCAGGTATTTATATATTAATACAAGCATTCTAGTGGTGGTGATTAGTGCAGAAGCTCATCACAAAAGATGAGATTGCTACATATAATTCTCCTAAGTACAGTCTCTGTCATTAGTTAGTTTAAATTAGAAGTCAAAATAGATATTGAAAATTAAGATTGGAAAAGATCATTCTGTTGTTTAGTCTGCCTGACCAGCTTATAGAAAAATAAAACTTGGCATCCACGTTGATAATTTTGTGGCTTACTTGTCACCTATGAGACATGGGTCTGATTAAACTCTGAATGCACATGAGAACTGTTACTGCGTACATTATTAATGAACTAAGGGTAATTCTAAAGTTTTATGACTTAGGGATCAGTGAAAATTGGTTCCATGGTCAGTTTGAGAAATTACAGGAATATGCCTCGCACTGAGGGTGCTGATAGCTTAGCATTAGTCATGGTCTTCCTGCAGCCATGGCCTGTGACAGCACTAATGATAGTCATTTTGTAGCATGACCATGAATTAGAATACATTTACAAGAGCGTAAAATGTCAGATGTTGGAGTGGAGATTATCCAGTAATTTCAAGTACAAAAATACACTGTTGAACTTCTGAGTTTCCTAAAAGTCACTATGACACAAGAAATAAATAGAGAAAAAGTAAGGAACTGTTTGAGAGCTGATTTTTAAAACCATAATCAGATGTCCAAATCCCAGCATCACTTATCTTCATCTGCAATGTTCTCAAAATGGCAGAAGACATATAGAATCTTATGTCTCTGCTAAACAAAAAGATCAACTGGATTACTGAAACTACTGAATCCTTGGGGGTTGGACTAGATGATCTCTAGAGGTCCCTTCCAACCCCTACCATTCTATGATTCTGTGATTCTAATTTTTTTTTCAATCATTAGCTCCTTTTAACATATGTAATGTATTTTCCTATTAATGACAGAGCAGAAGAAGCTTTTAGAAAGATCTTTCAATAAGGCTTCAAGATAATTTTATTACTAGAGTAAATTGAAAACAATCTGTTTTTTAGAAAAAGGCACTCAAAGACATGCTTTAGAAAAGAAGGCACAAATACAGCTGAATAATACATAGGTCTCTGGTTTTTCCAACTAAGGATTTGAAGGTCTGAACTGTGAAATCAACTTTGATGAGTGCACTTATGGCTTCTGTAAAAGCAATTCAACTTGTTTAGACCTGGTTGCAGGCTACAGTTGTGTTTGTCCTCCAGGATTCACTGGTAAGTCTGGAAAAGACATTAAATAGTTTTATTTCCTTTTCTGAAATCAAACCAAACTCTTTTTAGTTGCATTTTGTTCAGTGTTTTAGCATCAATAAAAAATAATTAAACTCTGTGTTCTGTTCTATTGATAATCTGCTTTAATTTCCCTACTAATATTATAAAATTTGAAAGTAGTGTTTATACTGTTTGAATAGTTGATGGAAAGCAAAACTGTATTTTGTCTAGAAAGAAAAGTGTTCAAAAAACACCTAGTCTGTGAAAAATAGGTGAGCAACCATAGCTATAGATGGTGCTGTTTGTCTTCAGACGATTGTTTCACAGCAATATTTGATTGAGATAGAAACGAGAATGCAATTTTAGCAGGAGGACACTTTGGTCTCTTCAAGAGAGATACCATCAGAACCTTATGATAAATCACTTGTAAATCGCACAATTATTTGTGTGTCTAAAAGGTATAAGAAAACAGCTCTTGCATTAGGAGCAGTCTTCAGGGCCCTACTTTCTGTCAGAAGCAGCTAACAGGATCATGGGAAAATCAATAAAACTGTCTGAAAAAATATGCCATCTTAGCAACTAATATGCTATGATGTAAGGGACTGGAACACACTGACTTTCAGCTGTTGATTTCAGAGAACAGTATTAATCATAAGTGCTAACAGGAAGACAAACAGTGTCAGTCTCAGAAATCATACACAGTTGATGAGCGTCCTAATAAAAAGCCAAACAGATATGTACGGAGAGCTCAAAATCTGTGGTGACCAATGGAGAGGAAAGAAAAAAATGAGAGAGATCTATTACGGAGAAATGAAAGGTTAAAGAAGTGAGTAGTGAAGGATGAGGAGGCAAAAATAAGTTAGAAGCAAATAGGGCATTTCAGGTTGATAGTAACACCAGTGACATCCAGTTTAGAAGCATGTCATACATATTTTGTCAATGGTTAAAAATAGGCAGATGGGACTTAAGGAACATAAGATGATACATAGAGATTTAGAATCTGTGAAAGTGATAACAGTTGCAGTTCCCACAGACGTCTGTGATTTTGCTTGATTTGTGCCAATATATTCTAATATTATTCAGCATCATAAAACTGAGATGTGGCCTATTTCCTACAAAATCATATTCTCCTTTTCTTCTTTCTTTGATAACTGGCTTCGCTGTCATGAGTTTGCACAGTATATGCTTATTTTGTGTCAATCATGAAAATAATGGAGGTGATTACAAAGTATTTGTTCATATAAATAGAAGCATTTTTAATGCAATAATTTTAAAAGAAGGAGCTTTAAAAACAGTGCTATAATGCAAGGATCAAAATGGAAAACATCTAACTTTTCTGTAGTAGGTCACAAACAGTCAGCTTGAACTAGGGAAGGCAGGAAAAGATGTTCCTTTGAAAATACAGCTACATAACTTTGGGATATGATGGAATCTGCATTACAGAACCAGAACTATAAACCAATGTGTGGGTGTCACCAAGACAGCCTGGAATAGGGTATATTCTCCTTAGGAGCAATACCTTATCCTAGATTCATACTGATGCAAACTATGCCAATAATGTACCTGTTCATTCCAAGACAAAAAGGAGTCAAGATCTGTCAACAGTAAAACAGTTACTAGTGAGTTATGGGCAGATTTTAATGGATACCTCGAGGCCCATGTTGAAGTCATAGAAATTCACAGGACTGCCTAATAGGCCATTATGAAAAGGCTCTATTTTCTCCTGCATTTCCTGTGTGAGAGACTTTTCATCATGAATGTGCTATTCATCTTACTTCATACTGGCTTTTTTTTGTGAGACAGGGCAGCTCACACAAGAAAACAAATCAGCCAGTCTACTGACTGGAATTGAAAGTGGGGACAAGGATCCTCCTGATGACACTGAATGTTTTCATCTATGTTCTTGCTAGTTGTATAATAACTGCACGGTCAGCCATTGTTGATGTCATTAGGTGTGCTTTCTTTGGGCCTTCCAATAACTGCTTTAACCTCCCCAGAAAGTCTTTGATGCCTAATACTGAATATTTGAGCTTCTATCTTCTAAGAAAAGCAAACAGTAGTAAAAGAATGTTCCATGTTCTCCGGAGTTCTAGAACTGATATAAATGGCCCAAGAAGATAATGCCATAATAACAGTGATACAGTCAAAACCTTTTTAAGGGCAAAAGGAAACATAGCGCATATATAGGATTTTTTTGTTTGTCCAGTTAATATTTAAGCAATGTAGAAATCCATATTATGCAATGAATGTAGAAAAGCACCATTATCAGCACAGTCAAAACTGTTATACCAGAAATCTTATTAATATCTACCCATTTTCTCTGGTGCTATGTTCAACTTCCCAGTGTCCATCTGAGTCCTACAGGTGACAGTTTGTCTTCTCAAGAAGAAGTGGGGGAGTTTAGGCCTTATTCATTAGCATCTTGAGCCCTTTCCCAAGAGAATGATGATATTCCTGGTGGGCGTTTCTTCCTCCTTAGTTAGAGGTTAAGTTGTAAGTTATATAAAGTTATAACTTGTATAAAAAATAACCAGTTAAGGTTATTTTTATATATTTTCTCAAGCAGCCTCTATCCTTCTGCCCTGCCAGCTGCAGTCTGGCAGTAGCACCCAGCCCCCCCAGCCCCAGGCACACAAAGGGCTATGGTTTGTCAGGCAGTGATGGGTGTGGGGTGTCACCCCCTCCCGAGCAGGGCCACCCCTAGAGCTGCAGCTGGAGCAGCGGAAGCGGCACCAGTCACTGTGCCCAGCACAGGGGTTAAACCAGTGACTCCCAGCTCAGACCACCACGAGGCTGAGCCCCTGCACTGCCGGGTCAGCGGCCTGCCCCTTGCTGAGGGCGGAAATCATGTTTATTGGACTACAACATTTAGCTGTGAACAAGTTAGAAAGTTCATCGACAGACTTGCTGACTCCCTGTTGATCACATCTTGTATTTCTCTGATGAGACTTGATCAAAGAAGTGAAATTTGAAAAAGTCTAGTAAATGTATAGGAATGATTTTTTCCTTTCAATTTTTTCAAGCACGTTTATTTTTTTCCTAGCATGTTAAAAGACATTTCCAAATAAAGTCTGAGCTGGTCGGGTACAAAAAACTGTCTTAGGCCTAGCTGTTTGCTTGTCTTGCCATTTATTATCTCCATGCCAGGCAGCATCACTCCGGTTTCATGTCGCATGCATTCTTCATGAATGCTCTACTGGAAGAACAGCGCTGGACAGGAGGGAGACAGCTGCCTGTTTGAATGGCCTTGGCTGTGATGCTCCACATGTGGTGGAGCTTGTTCCTTCCCTGGGAGCAGAGCCGGGAATACACAGCACCACGCATGTGACGGAGCAGGCCTGGATGGAGGGAGCAGCTCTCTCCTGCTAATGAAAGCCAGCGGGACAGGAACACCAAAAGAACTGAGAGAGTCCTGAGAGGAGCAGGGAGTCTTCTTGTAGCTTCTGCTCCCAAGTGCAGTTTTTATTGTTAAAAGAGTGGGCATCTGAGTGCTGGCAGCTTTGCAACCTGCTGCATGGAGTTTCCTTTACTCTGAGCAAGTTAAGCACACCAGAGAAGCAGCTCCTGTGACCGACAAGGAAAAGACTTTCTCTCCCTCTCCATTAAATCAAAGCTTGCTCTCAAATGCCCTCTTGTGGGAGTCAGTATACACAGGACCACTGTTATTAACCCGTAGTAAAATGCTACTGGATAAATGGACAGATGGTGTCACTGACACCTCCTTCCCTCACAATGTTTTGGCCAATTTTGTCAATTAAAGGTGTTTCAAGAACATCTGGCAGTTGAGATAGGTAAAGGCAGTCCAGGTCTGTTAACATGGCAAGCCTCAAAAATTAGAAAAAGACTTGCTCAGCACATCCAGACTAGTTAATTCTGGGGAGTATCAGAACCTGAAGACAGGTGAAGTAGGGAATTTGGTATCAAACAATAGGACACATTTAGTACCTTAACTAGTAAGATATCTTGAATCAAAGCATCAATCAGGTGGGCTGGTATGGAATTCACCAGTGATACAGAAGGAGGAGGCAATTTTATGAAATGTTTACTGACAATTTTCATTATTTGCATGGTTTTCCTCTGGTAATGTAAGTCACTGGAACTCAGGAATTTTTTAAGTTAGTATTCTGGGATTAGAAGGCATGGTTTTTTCATCTCAAATAAGTGATGGGATTGTATTTTGTGTTTTGTACATTGTAAACCCTTTGCCCATTTTAAATTCTAGAAGAGATTATTAATTAAATGGGTTTCAAAACTGTGCACACGTGCCTGAGTGTGGAGGTGATTCCTATGCTAGTAAGATGATACCAGTGAACACTGGGTAGAAAAAACATGATTCCAAAGGTTTTACTTCAGCATTTAGCGCTGAGTTTTGTTGTGATTTATATACGTGAAATTATTAATCTGACTTCTGAAGATCAAATCTATATAATTTCCTCCGGCATGTCTCATACTATGAGTTTTAGGAATCCTGTAGTAGCTTTTGTGGCTAAAGTGGTCCCTGCAACACTGAACAATTGAAAACTCAAATTATAAAAGGATGTGTGGTGTCTTCTAGCTGAACACACTCCATCATGAGGCAAAAGGTGACATCTTTTTTTTGTGCTTTCAAAATTCTTTTCCTGTGCATTCCTTTTCTAAGGTTTTCTAAGCTTTGTATTCAGTAAGCCTGCAAAAGCTGTTTTATTTTAGGCATCTTTTGATTGACTCAGATATTTTTCATAGAATCCTAGAATGTTTTGGGTTTGAAGGAACCTTAAAGATCATCTAGTGCCACGCCCCCTGCCATTGGCAGGGACACCTTCCACTAGACCAGGTCACTCAAAGACCCATCCAACCTGGCCTTGAACAATTCCAGGGAGGCAGTGTCCACAATATCTGTGGGCAACCTGGGCAACCTCACCACCCTCATCATGAAGAATTTCTTCTTAATATCTAATCAAATCTACCCTCTTCCAGTTTAAAACTGTTGCCCCTTATCATATCACTGCAAGCCCTTGTAAAAAGTCCCTCTTCAGCTCTCTTGTAGACCCCTTCAGGTACTGGAAGGCTGCTATAAGGTCTCCTTGGAGCCTCCTCTTCTCCAGGCTGAACAACACCAACTGTCTCAGCCTGTCTTCATAGGACAGGTGCTCCATCCCTCTGTTCATCTTTGTGGCCCTCCTCTGGACTCACTCCAACAGGTCCATATCTTTCTTGTACTGGGGGTCCCAGAGCTGAATGCAGTACTCCAGGTGGGGTCTCAAGAAAGCAAAGTAGAGGGGGAGAATCACCTCCCTCGATGTGCTGGTCACGCTTCTTTTGATGCAGCCCAGGATATGGTTGGCTTTCTGGGCTGTGATCACACATTGCCATCTTATGTTGATCTTCTCATCAACCAACATCCCCAAGTCCTCCTCCTCAGGGCTATTCTCAATCCATTCTCACTTAGAGACAAGGATGTCACACAGGACAATGTCAAATGCTCTGCACAAGTCTGGGTAGATGTTGTCAATTGCTCTTCCCTTGTCCCCCAATGCTGTAACCTTGTCATAGCAGGCTACCAAATTTGTCAGGCACAATTTGATTTTAGTTAAAGTCAGGTCCACTGCACAATTTAAAAATCATTGAGTCACTCCATCCTCCATGTCACACTAGTCATCTCCAGTCCTGTCCTCAATAACTGAAAGGAAAGAATTGGCCTCAGAAATCTATTGGTGCTTACCCATCTTTAGAGTCGGTGACAGATAATCAGTCTTGCTTGCATTTCATACATCAGATGATTACTGTTCCATATCAATGGCCCTTACAGAAACAGCCCCAAAGCCAAGTATCCTTTTCTCTGATGTCCCCTAATGACCAAGTTCATATAAACAACATGGCTTTATCTGATGTCTAGTCAGAGTGCTAATTTTTCGAACCCATCCAAAATTTGGAAGCTGAAGACTGAATAGGGCAGGATGGTTTGCTGGCTCCTGGCCAGCAGAGCTATCACTCATAGCAGGCCCATGGCAGCATGAAAAAGAAGAGCTGCCTTTCCCCCTGCTCACCTGGGACAGTGCTGATGGGCTGCTGGTTTTCAGAAATACTCCAGAAGGTGGGCTGCCAAGGGCAGCTTCCCACAGTTGGTGTGCAAACTTAACATACTGGAAAATAAATACATGGAAATGTGTTCAACGTATGTTTCTGTGGTATTAGAGAATATTTATTGTCACATCTAATGTGCAAGTGTACTTGCTTCCCCTGGAAGGAATTCAGGTTAGAACACTGAATGGAAAAAAAAAAAAAGAAAAAGAAAATATCAGTAGAGTGCAGAAAAGTCTGTTTAAGTTTTATCATGCTGCAAATTACATTACATAATTTTTTTTATAAACTAATACATAAAAACTATTCAGTTGCATGAAAGAAAAACAAATCAATTATAGTTCAGTAGCAATGTTTTTTCCAGTCATCTGAAAAATAAGCAGTCTTTTTTTTTTTGTGAGAAATCAAATGGCACATTTCTCCAATAGTTTTCCATCTGCAAATACTAAGCATGATTTCTTTAAATTAGAAAGTGAAGAGTAACAGAAAAATCTGAAAAAAAGATAAGTTAATTATTCAATAAAAATATAATTAGTTTATATGGCATTTACTTTATCATTGCTCGACTGGAGGTGTTATGAGATTATTTTTGTATTTCAGTTTATCTATCTCCTTTATTTTAGATATATTTTTTTTTTCCAATGGTAATGCCAATTGTCATGCATAAGATAATGTATGTAGAACATACATTAATATCTTTCTGGGCATGACTGCATAATTAATTTTAGATAAATTGAAACATAATTGCTTAAAATGAATAAGCTTGTTTTTCAAGAAAATATATTGTTGGTTGCTGGGAGGCCCTTATCAACTTAAAAATGAAAAGCAATCATGTCTAGAAAAGCTCATATAGTGATTAAAGCCCCCACAGAAGACTCTGGAAAACATGGTTGAAATTCTTAGTCTTCCTGAGTTACTGTGGGAAATTAACCAATTTCTTCCTTAATGCCATTTTCTGTAAAATATTTCTCTTTTCTCTTTTTCATGTGTTTTCTATTTGTATTATAAACAGTTACATCATGGATGACATCATAGTAATGAGCAGTAGTAATATGCCAGCACAGTGAGCACAATTTTTACTTTTCACATCTGAGTGCATCTGTAAAAATAACATATGGATATCAAGACAGAATTTCCCACTGCATCACGATTTTTATTATAACTGCCTCGATTAACCTGTTAGAACTAAATTTTCCATTATGACATGAGCAATCAGTGAAGGAACTTTGACATAAGAAAATCTGCCTCCAGCCAACTTCCCCAGTGCACGTTTTCCATCCCTCCCAGATACTCTGTTAATGAATTTGAGAAATGGAAGGGGCATCTTGTGTTTTCTCTAGGTTTTTTTACAGCAGACAGTTCCTCTTCTGAAAAAAAATCCACCAAATCATTGATCTCGTACAAAGTCTATGTTCAACACCTCCTTTGCAATACCAAATAGCATTGTACCGGAGTTTTTGATTACTAAATTTCATTTCCCAGTACATACTGGGCTGTGTTTTTAACAAGTGAAACAATTTACCTCTGGACATTCTCTTCTTTGACAGAGCCATACTATAAAGAGTATGACACTATCAGTTTTAGTATGACCACACGAAGTAATAGCCATATTTTATGCCTTCTTCAGTAACTATTGACTTTTTTCCCTTCTTCACTCTTTGGCCTTTGTTTTGGTTTTTTTTCTTTTTTTTTCATTTTTCTCAATTTTGCAACTCCCTGTAACTACTGATTTTGCTATATTTGAGGCATTTTACATATGTTAGACATTTGTTCTTTGTCCATTTTGTTATCCCTAGAACTGTTTTTGCTCAGCTCCTATGTTTGCTTCACTACCAGTAACTGGCCACAGGTGAACTGTTAATAGCCTTGGAGTCTCCAGTACCATCCTACAAACGCACCTTCAAGGCTCTCTCCCATGTACTTTACACTGCAGCCTTACTCTAGGGTCATAGTCAGTTCATTCTGTACAGCGTAACAACTTGTTATTCCTGTCTACATCTTATTAACAATAAGCATAACATGATGCAATTCTACAAAATTAAAAAGAACGGAAACAAATGAGGCAAGATCTACCTGGCCACTAGATGAGTCCTGAGGCTTCTGGTGTTAGCTTAACACCAAACCTGTGGCCTTATGACAATGTCGTATATACTGGGCTACAGTGCTGCTGTGGTGATAATGGGGACATTACCCTGCAGCATGATTCACTTCACTTAAACAGTAGGTTGACTGGAGACTTCTGCTTGCTTAGATCTGAGGAGTCTTGAGGCAGGAGGGGGAAAGTGTTAAGTACAGAGTGATATTTTTAAAGCTGTTTATACAACTTTTATAAGATTTTTTTTCCTTGGCACTTTTGCAGTCAGGCAGGAAACAGAATTGCATAGCTTATTTGCTCTGTTAATAGCAGAGCAGCACCTGACAGCCATTTTTCCTAAGAACCTCCAAGGACAGGACATACATATTCCACATGATGACAAGGATGCTTCAGGGCCCAGCTGCCTTGGGGTGGGCTGTTGCCCACAAGAAATATATCTGGCTTGCAGAATTGTCTTGATGTTTTCCCAGGAAAGACTTACAGAATGTTACAGGATAAGTGAATTTATTCTGGAAGTCTTCTAACAATTCGTAGATTGCTGGTTGTATACTGTACATTAGGTCTGTATACCAGAAGGCAGTTAATGTTGCCCATTAACCACCTTGTACTGAACCTAATTACTTAGTTCTGATTAAAGCACACAATGAATCCAAAAACATTCAATCCTGAATTAATGCATGAAGAGCAGACAGAATTTCACTGGGATTTTTTTTCTGGTAGTAATCACTATCAGATTTAGAAGTTTATATTAAATATTTTATTTAATTTTTTGTCTTCAACTTCAAGCTGTTGAGTCTCATTACCTTTTCTACACAAAATGAAAAAGCCTTTTACTGCCCAAGTGTTTTCTCTTTGTAAAGACACTTAGACACTTTAATCAAGTCACTTATTGCTTTTATTTGTTCTAAATGAAACAGATGGAGCTCTTCAAGCATTTGCCGACAGCAAGCTTTCTTCAGTTGTTGAATAAATTCTGTAGTTTTTGCTGCATCCTTCCCACTTATTTTTAAATATGGAATATTGTAGTCAATGTTTTATGCAGAGGTATTTTACACATCAATAGTCCTTCTTCATTTTTTAAATACCTCTGAGAATTTTTATTATTTTTTTTGTCACTGTGTTGCAATAGTGCTCATATGCTGAGGTCTTCAGCAAAAAAGACCTGAAAGGACTTCAGTTCACTTTTGTTGTTTCCTCACATACCATTCAGCTACAGTTCAGTAGCTATAACCTACATATCTTCATTCTGTCTGTATCTGGCAGCTGCAAGTGACCAGAAGTGATGACCTGCAGTACAGTGAAAAATGTACTGTTTAAATAAACAGAAGTTATAACAAGATTTCAGTTAGTTCGTATGCTTGCTCTCCTGTAGCAGGGAGATACAGTAAAGGAAGTGAGAGTGAAAATGCAGTTTGTTTAAAAGTCAGTGTTAAAATAATAGAGTAAGGGCTTTTCACATTCATCTACAGAAGAAGAGGCTATGGGGAGTATGAAGTGGCTCATTTGTCTCATTATGATTTTCTCATGAGAAAGACTTCAGGGGTGAATAAAGTTTGAATGTGCCAAAAGCTGCACTACTCTTTTTTTAAGAGTATGACTTTTCGTCTACCTCTCTGTATTTTTAACCATGTACATTTATGGTGTGCATGAAGAATATGTTTATTTCTGCCTGCTAGCATTAATATTTTTGCTACACCCTGAGTGTTCTCTGCTTCTTTGGCTGCTGCATGCCTGGACTCACCTCTGTCTTATCTGACTAATACAGAAGAGTGTTTTAATGGAGAGACAGAGTGGAGATACAGATTTGGATAGAAGCACTAGGTTCCAAAGTGGGAGCTCTGTTATGACACACCAAGTAACTTAAGACCTTTCTTATCCTGTTTTAAGTTTCCTAGATGTTTTGATATGGATGACTCTTGATCCGTCCTTACACAACAATGGATTTGGAATTATTGTCCTGCTTTACCCTACCATGACACATAGCAAACGTCCAGAGAACCCAACTCACTGCACAAACATAAAAGCCTTTGGAATTTTTTCTAAGTTATAAACAGTGTGTGTGTGTGTGTTCTGTAAATTATATAACCATAGTATTAGAAGAAAACACTAAAGATCACCTATTCCACCCTCATCCCAGCAGAAAGCATTTACTATACTGTGATCTCACCTTAAAGAAGTCCAATGTCATTCCTTATTTTCCTCAGGCAGTCTTTCCAGTGTGTTATTTTACTAACCATTAGAAAGAGTTCCTTAACATCTAATCTGACTTTCTCTGCAGTTTAAATGCTTTACTTCTTATCCTGCTCACTATGAACATGGAGAACTAAAGACATATGCGATAGCCTTTTCTTACTTTATGACTGTCATCACATTTCTATTCAAATTTTCCTTATTTAGGCTTTGCATCCTCATTCATTTTGTTTTTCATAAGAAGTCATGCTTTCAAGTTCTTTGTCATTCTTGTCATGCTTATCTGGACTGTCTTCATTTGGTCCACATGTTTCTTGAATGCAGCTCACTGCACAGTGCAAATCACTCCAAATGCAGCTTTACGGAAGCTAGATGAGAACGGAAGGATTACTTTATGCTTCTAACTGACTGTGTTCCTTTTTATTCATTTCAGCACACATTTGATTTGGAAAAAACTTCTGCATTTTGTTCCTACTTGTGATTTGTTGTATTATGACGTCTTCCACTTGTTCTGATTGGATAAGATTTGTTATTTCAAACTCTATCTCCAATTTGTCAAAATTTATGAGACTTCTAATCCTGTCATCCAATGTAACTTCTTGTGTTGCCATCAATAAGCCTATTCTGTTGTGTAACATCCAGACTGTTCTTGAAAAAATCGAGTGGCATTGGATGGACAGTGGACCTCTTTCAAAATCTATGCAATTCATTCATTCATTTTGGTACTAAAACCATTAATAACTAATGTATGAATATGGCTTTCCAACAATTTTTACTCATCTGATAATATTCTCTTGTAGTTCATATCTAGTCCAATTATTAGGATTTCACACAAGATAGTATTACTGAAGTAATGGAATATGACATATGCTACATTATGTTTTTTAATTGCACAAGGCCTGTAACTCTGATGTAGAATGGAATTGGTTTGCTATATAAGGCTCATTTTTAGTACATTATTTTATATTTATAGGTTTTTACAAGTAATTAGTTTAGTAACTTTCTCCTGTATTTCCTCCAGGAACTGAAATTATGCAAAGGTATCTGTAATTTCACAGCTCTGTCTTTTACTCCTTTTAAAGGCTGACTTTATTGAGTCTTCAGGTACTTTACCTATCTTCCACAAGTTCACTAAGAAAACTACTGAGTTTTTATCAGCCAGGTCTTGAAGTACCCAAGGGTGAAGTTTATCAGACCAACCTATCTGAACATCTGACAACTCTCCAGCCTGCTTTCTCTATTCAACACTGAAGGTTTGCAGTTTAATCATGGGTATCAATTATGATAATGATCTGCTTGCAGCTGACCTTTTCACTGATGATTGAAGGAAAAGAAGCATTGAAAAATTTGGCATGATTACCATTATCAGTAGCCATCCCTCTCCATCGAATGACAAACCATACCTTTCCTTCATCTTTAATGCTGAAGTACTTACAGCATGATTTCTTGTTACCCTGACAATCCCATGATAGTTACATCTTATTCAGTGCCTTTGCTGATCTGATTTCATGCCTATATATTTATGCTGTACTTGGGTTATCCTTAGTAACCTGAGCTATATTTTGTTAGTTAGGCGTTTTCATCCTTTGAAAAACAGGAAGTACCAAGTTGGTTTCCTAATACCCAGTGTCTTTTTCTCCACAAAATGATAGCTCATCCTTGTGTACTTAAAGCAAGCAGTAACTTTCTTAACTACCTTTTTATTTTAGTTCAGCCTCTCATCAGGCTTCACATCAGAAATTTTCTGAATTCTTTGCAATTTTTCTGAATTCCTTTGAGTTTATGTTGTTCACCCCCTCCTCCCCCTTCCCATGGATCTTGATTGATCTCACCCAAGTTCTTCACATTCCTTTCTTCATATTGAGAGATCAATCTTCCCTTTTACTAAGTATCAAATCCCACAAGATCTGTTTGTAGTTGCCTTTTCCACCATTGCATGAAAAAATTTCCAATAGCATGTTCAAAAACCTTTGTATTCTTGAATTATGATTCCTTTCCAAAATGTTGTTTTCCATCACATTCTGGACATAATACCAGTGACCATTTTGCTCCCTCACATCACTGATGGCTACATTTTTCCTGTACTGTCACTGGAGTAGCGTCTGGTATTCACAGGAGCTCTTAATCTCTGTAATTGTCCCATGATTTTGAATCAATTTTGGTTCCAAAAGATCCCGGTATAATTTATACCAGGCTTTGGCTTGCTCTAAATTAATACAGTGACTGTGGATTTTCTTTGGTCGCCCAATTAGTGAATTATTTTCATAAACCAATATTTTCCTCTATATGTCTTCTGTATGTTCTCCTATATTTCTGTTGTTTCTGATTTGAATTATTGTGAATTGCAGCTCAATTACATCTCTTTAAAAGAAAAAAAATGAAGAAACAGCTGAATGAATTTGTGGTTTTCTGTTGGGATCTGAAAAGCAGCTTTATTCATCAAAATGTGGAAGAAACCTTGAGAAATACTTTTCTTATTATTATTACTGAGGTTATTAGATCTCTAAAATAGTTTTAAAATTGTGGCATATAATGCTAGTAATTATGGCATTGAGATGTAATGCTAGAATACACAAAAAATATATTTGCAAATGTAGCTCATACTTATTCCTTTAAAATATTTAATTCGTTAACTATCATCTATGATCTATGAATATCTAGATTCAAAGCAACAAAGAAAGAATAAAATAGTGTTTTCAACCTGGAAAAGTTAAATTATTCAGTTGTCACTTGCACTGTGAAGTAGCTTTTATGCTTTCCCAAACCCAGCATGATTTATAGTTTTAATGTTTCATTTTCTTTTCTGTCAGACAAAAACTGTTCCACAGCTATTGATGAATGTTTCTTCAAGCCCTGCAAAAATGGAGGCCGTTGCCATGATTTGGTTGGTGAATTTTACTGTAGCTGTTTGCCAGGTAAGAAGTCAGGTGATATTTAGGTGAGAAATGTTCTGTGGTATTCAAGAAAGAAATACAGTTTTTCATAAGCACACAACTATGTAGTCATTTATTTTGCTTGAAAAGAGAGAAGGACTCAGCAGGTAGTCTTTAAGTGTGCTTTACAATTGCTATGCAGCCAGTGTCAACAGAATTTGTTTATAAAACATAAGTCCTGCTTTGCAAAATGATGAGTGAGGAGTCTTAGAAATCAACCAACACTGTCAGTGGTATTCACCCCAGAAACTTTGAGGAATTCTGCATTTCTACATCTTTGCAAAAATTAATTTTCTTCCTTCCATCAATGTAGAATGCCTTTGCTTCCTTCTTTTCTACTAGCAGAAGTGATGTTTTTATATTTCTTATCATACATTGAAGAAAAACAGTTAGAATTTATACAGTAGTTGTCATAAGGGTTGCTTGCAGTGATGAGAGACTCTATTAATAACTGAAGTAATCAGTAATATTAGACCAACTTTTCTGACTTCATATGGCATACATAATTTTTATCAAATATACAGTATCTTACAAGTATATGAACTTAGATGCTTCAGCATGACTTTTTTCTCTATAGAGTTAGATTGATGCTACAGGCCAGCTTCTATACATAGGAATGTAATATCTTTTAATATCACCAGCTAATTTAAATATATGACATTTGAATAGTATAACTAATTGTTGACTTTTTTTTCCTACTATTTTTGTTGTGGGTCAACTAGTCATCATCTGCTTGGAAAGCATCAAGTATAACATGAAACGATAGTACTTTTTCAGTTGCAGTTTTTTCATACTCTTAGGCCACTTACATTGCATTCAACCTTGTTTCATCATGACAAGTTAGCAATACAACAGTGAAAAGATCAAGCTTATATTTGGACAGAAACATTTGCTTATAACAGAAAGGAAAAATAAGCAGTTAAATTTATTATGTCTCTGCAAGAATTATGTATGGGTTTATGTAAGCAATTGAAAAATGTATACAAGTTCTTTAAAGTCTAATGTGTAAATTGCTTGAGAGTTATTGAAGTGTGAAACATAGAAATATCACTCACAGCCAGCAGTGCCACTAAATGATGATGCATGTGCTTAAAAATAACTTGAATATATACATAAATACGTATGAGTATTAGTATATATAGAACTGTATTCATGTGTGTATTATACATGTACACGCATACACATACAACCTCTTTTAAGACCTTAGAGTTTTTCGATAGACTTTCAGGGTGCAGAATATCTAAGCTTTTTTATTGCTATCATTATTAATTACTATGGCTAATTTGTTAAGACTGGATTTTTACATGTTGATGCAATAGGTTAGTTTTACTTTTTAAATTGCAAAGCCCATGACTACATTTCATTACTCTTTCCACGGTAGACAAACCAAATGTCATACCTCATTTTGTAAGAAGTACACACATGAATTCTCAGACTATATACATTTTTCATTAATATTTTTGAACACTTGTTAGATACAGTCGTTGTGAAGAATTAACACATCTACAAAATACAGGATGAAAATGATTTCTTTAGGTGGTATTTAGTCTAGGAAGGTATGAGGTTATGCTTTTGAAAGCAAGGGGGTTCATAAATAAAAGACAATAAATGATATATAATAATTATGTATCATAAGGACTATGAGCACAGAAAACAGAACAGCTAATGCAGACCTGCCAGTTGTTTCAGCAGTTTCCAGGCTTCTCCAATGAACTGCAGAAAGTGTTACCTGGAATCTTGCTTTTTGAGCAGTATCTTCTGGCAGGCTGCTACACTGGATGAGGAATAGCTTCTAGAGGGTTTTGCTTCTGTTAGTTATTTCCTTTTTAGGGAGTGCCTGTACACACCATCTTCACTTTACTGCTAATGAGGCAGTGTCAGCAACTACTCAGCTGAAGCTTGGAGAGCAGATATAAATCTAGTAAGTAGAAGTACAGTTCCTGGAGAGCAGAAAACAGAGGCCTGGCTGTTGTTGCAAGATGGTTTTTGAAACTGTGCTCAAGACTAAGATCTATGCCATGATGTTGGTAATGTGCTGTAGGATAATCTCCAGCATCAACTGAAGCAAATACACCAGACAAAACAGGAGCCTTTCTGCAGGCAATACTACCAAATCATGATGCTGCCATGTAGTCTTTGGGCTGCAGACAATAATTCTTTCTGGGGTGGGAATGATGGTGGCCTCACCTGTGAAAGAGGTGAAAAGACTGCACACCATCACAGAGAATGAAGGCAGGAGATCAATGAGGTCTTTTCACACACCTTGTAGAGGTAAAAGCCTGAGCAACATGATGCAAGGAAGGATGGACAGCTAGATATTATGCTTAAAGGAGCAGTGGATGGAGACTTCCAAGATGAGGCATGCTGGAAATTTATGACTCTAGCAACAGAAGGAATATTCATTCTTTGCCTGCACACTTGCAACTACTGAACAGGCACAGTGCCCTGTGAATAGGTGAGGACAAAGCATATGTATCAGAAAAGGCACTGAAGCCAGTGGAACCTGAGCCAACTGTCTGCACAAAGCACAAGTGATGGATAATAATTAGAGGAGATGGAGGAACCCATCCACTTACCTGTCTTCACTTCTTGGAAGATTTGCTACTTATTGGGGTCTTGGACCTCAGACTCTTTAGAGAGACTGCTGATGTTCATCTCACCTTCAGACTGCTACCTTTGATTGCCCATCCAAATGGGAACAAACATTACTCCCAAGGAAGATCTGGAACAAATTGAAGAGTGACTAGAGCACTAGGAAAACTAAAGAAGGGTCTGGGGGCCATGTGGTGTTTTCCTCAGTCTTTTCAAGGAAAGTCAAAGGCTCAGGTAGGTTTGGACATGTGCAGGTGAGAGCTTGGCTGTGTGGCTGGTATTGCAGACAGATCTGTAGCTTTTAGTACCCTCTTGGAAGAACAGGAACTACTGGTGAGAGATACGGCCCAGCTGACAAAGTGGAATAAGAGCATTTTTGGCAACAGGTTTCGTAGCCTAATGAGGGCCTTGAACTAGATACACCACAGGAGGATTGCCATAACATGAACAGAAGTGAAGGCACATGAAGCAATGAGAAAGTGTTTAGGGGACATAATAGTGAGGGAGACCCTGACACTTGTGAAAGCAGCATGACTGGGAGGATCCCTCTTCAGTACTTAAGCACAAATGCATGCAACATGGCATACAAACATGGGGAGCTGAAAGTGTGTGTGCAGTTGCACAGCAATGACCTCATGGGGCTTAGAGAAATGTGGTGGGATAGCCAGCATAAACACAGTGCTGCAGTGGAAGGATACTGGGTCTTTAGGAAAGACAAACTGAGAAGGTAAGAATGAAGGGTTTCACCCTACACAAAGGAGAGACTCATATATGCTGAACTTTGCTTTGGAATCAATGATGTGCCGGTCAAGAGCTTATGGGTAAGGATTAGTGGACAAACCCACACAGGTGATGTAGTGTGTATCTGCCACAGAACACCTGATAAAGAAGAGGAGGTAAATGAAGCCATCTTTAAACATCTTGAAAAAGTCTCACTATCACAGGCCCTCATACTCATGTGCAACTTCAACAACTGCAGTATTTGCTGGTGATTTAATAGGGCTGGACAAAAGCAACACAGGAGAAATCTGCAACATTGAGGAAAAAATACATATGCAGATGGTCAACCAGATGATGTGGGAGATGTTCTGCTGTATTTGTTGCTCACAAACAAGTCAAAACTGGTGAGGGATGTAAAGCATCCTTGGCCCCAGTGACTGAGCTGAAATTCTTGTGAGAAGAGACAAGCAGCAGAATAACAACCCTGAATTTAAGGAGAGCTCATTTTATTTGAGGAATGTGATTGACCAGATCCCCACTCTTGCAGAACCGAGGAGCCCAGGACAACCTTCTCAAACACAGTATTGGTCCATTCTAATGTGCAGAAATCTGAGCAGTTGTGGCAGAAGGATGAGGAAAACATAGGCCCATTTGTGCATGTAGTGACAAAGGGTATGGAAAACAGACAGGTTATTAATGGCTTTGCTGCTTCCGTTTACTGATAAGTTCACCCTCAGGTGACTCCGAGATTGCTCTGCCTAGAGGCAGAGTCTGAGGGAGTGAAGCATTATGCATGGCAGTGGAAAATAATTAGGAAGGACTGAAGCAAATTAGTTATATATAAGTATGTGGGGCCTGATGATATGCATCCACAGGTGCTGAGGGAGCTGGCTGGCATCATTGTGAGATTTTGAAGGTGAAGGCTACCATCATGTGGTATGCCTACCATCATATGGTAACCTTCTATCATGAAACAGCCAGTTCTGCGGACCAGTTGAGAGCAGTGGATGGAATTGACTTCAGCAAGGATTTTGACATGACCTCCCTGAGTAAATTCTATTGTCAAAATGAAGTATACAGGCTGGAAAAGTAGACAATAAGGTGGGCTCAAAATTGGCTGGACACCATGGTTAAAGGGTTTGTGGTAAGTGGCACAAAGCCTAGTTGGCGGTTGGTAACTAGTGGCATTCATTGTTATTTGATACTGGAATAAAATCTGACCAATGTTTTTATTAGTGACCCAGACAATAGGTTACATTCTCAGAAAACTCACAGATGATACAAAACTGTGGCAAATGGTTGGTATGTTGAAGGCTAGGATTTCTATTTAGGGGAACTTTGACAGGCTGGGGAAACAGGCCAAAAAGAATCTCTCAGAGTTCAATAAATAACAATGCAAGTCCTACAGCTTTGTGAGAGTAATCCCATGCAAGACAAGAGCCTGGTGGCCAACTGACTGGGAAGCAGTTTTGCAGAAAATGACCTGGGAGTCCTGATGTTCAACAAGTAGAACATAGAACAAGTAGAACAGAGCAAGGCTCTTCTCAGAGGTGAAAATTTTGACAGGGTAAGAGGCAAGTTGGAACGCAGGAGATTTCTGATTAGATATTAGGAGGGAAAAGACCTACTATGAAGCTGTTTAACCATCAGAACAAGTCATCTGGAAAGCTTGTGGAATCTCCATCCTTGGACACATATTCAGATCTTGACAGAGCAGCTCCCTGAACTACTTCATCTAGTTGGTCATGCTTTCAGTGAGGATTAGACTAGATGGCCACAAGAAGTCTTTTCCAAAATAAATTATCTTGTGATTCTGTTACTCACTAAGGAATCTTTGCCCAATTTTATGTATGTTTTACAAATGTAATACTTTAAGTTGAATTTGAATTGAACTACCTATGTCTACATGCACAGCCTTTAAGACTGCAAGCATTTCAGCCATACCTAGTTGAGAGCGATGGATCCAATTGACCTTAGCAAGGGTTTTGACATGACCTCCCTGAGCAATACTATTGTCAAAATGAAGTATACAGACTGAAAAAGTAGACAGTAAGGTGGGCTCAAATTTTCCATAATCTTCATTTAGGGTGTCAACTTTGTAGCTGAAAAAAAATATGGGTTTTTTGTATGCAATGCTTTTCCAAAGCCAGAACTTGTATGAATATTTAAAAACTCCTCAAATATTTTTTCCCTATGTGTTAATTTAGCCTTCCACTAGGAAATGGCTTCATAACTATATTGAATTTTAACAAGGGAAAAAACAAAATTAAAAACAAGTGCTATAGTGGTGTAGTAAAAAGTTGATAATAGTGGTCTGTCATCTGGAAAACTTACCTTGAAATGGTAAAGTAGAGAAGCACAGTTTGAGGAAGAAGTAAGGAGACACTCTGAAGTTCATAACTTCTCCCAATGTAACCTGATATTTGAGGAAATATTAATCTAGAAGATGTTGGAGTTGTAGAATGTATTCAGAAAGACAACAAAAGTTATCAATGGAATAGAGTAACTGCCTTATGAAAAAGCAGAGGTCCTTTAAATTTATAGAAGAAAAGCATGAGGGAAATAAAGGAAGCTTAGAAAGAAAATCATGAAAGCTGAGTTGAAAGCAGAACTGTTTTTCCCTGAAGCCTCTTCACAAGAAGCAAGAAAGCACTTGAAGAACATAGTGGGATTTCAGATTAAAACATATAAAAGAACTTTTACAGATAACATTACATTTCTAAATTTTTTACCAGAGAATGTGATGGAGATAGACAATTTTCATTAGAAGGTTTGGTAAGGTTAGACAAATTCACAACCAAAAGCCCTGTAAGTGGGTACTAAAGGATCCTCTGACTTCAATACACCTGAATGCTCAGAGATTTCAAAAGGAACAGACTGCTGGAAGTGGCTAGGCTAATATGGTCTCCCTAAACAGCCTCTCTTTTTGCTGCTCTTAGCTCTGGGCTAGATGTATCATTGCACTGACCACACAGGGTGTTTCTTGGGTACTTATAGGATGTTCTCACATTTTTGTCTTTTACAAAACCTTACATGTGCTACCCAGTTTCTTTCCCATCTGCTTTCATGCCTCAGTGATGTATTATACCTGATACACCTAACTGAATACACAAATTTCCTTTTTTGAATGAGGTTAGTGCATGATAAGCATGATTGCTAAAGTAGACTGATTTTGAAGCAGAAAATCCTGCCAGTTGAGATGCTTGAATTGATGGATTCAACTTAGAATCAATTTTTGTTCAGCTTAATACATTGAATCAAAGGAGCAGTACTTCTGATTAAGAGTAAACACACACAGAAAAATTGTAAATCTAATTCTTCCTTTTTGGGAGGTTTGCTGTTATTAAAGTTCACTGTACCATGAAATAAGAGTGTACTTTCTTTCAAATCTTTCTGGCAAACCTTATTATGAAGTAGGAGCTTATACATGAAAGTTTTTACTCTAGGAAGAAGCCTTAGGGAAAGTGTTGCACTCTGTGACTCAAAAAATATAGTGCATCATCAAGATTACAGCTGGGAAATTTTTAGGAAATCATTCAGTCCTTCACACTGTTTCTGCACAATCACTTTTAACATACAATCTGTAATGATTATTTTTTTGTTTTGATTTTAAAGCTGCCTGATAAGACATTCTAACATTGTTTACATTAAACTGTTGCTCAGCTTACCAAAAAGGTCTTCCTGATGCATAGCTTAAAATTCCTATTATCAATTTCTTGCTCCAAGTTACAATTAATTTATACAATTTGGAAGTCATATTTTTTTATACCTCTATCTTATATTGGGATAGCATTCTTTCTAAAGAAGTCCATCTAATCAGCTGTAGAAATACTGTTGAGCAGTCTACCACTTACAGAAGATGCTATGAGTATTCACATAGCGAAAGAGTGTAGAACTGCTTGAGGGCAGTTGCTGGTAGACTCAATATTTTGAAGAAGTAGAGGTTAATACATTCACATGGTGTTGGCTCTTCTGCAAAGTGTTTATACTGAAACTTCTGCAGACAGTCACATCTATGAGATATCAGTGTTGACTCTTCATCCAGGAAAAGGGGTGAGATCACTGATAGTCAGAGCAGTTGGAGGGGCAGAGGTTATGCAGAGGGCTCCCCAGGACCAGCCACATACCTGACTCTTGCAAAAGCAGTACCTGGAAGCAATGAGTAACAGAAAATGTCCCTAGGGGTCCTTCCCGGGAGTTCCTCCTTACATTTATCCGTACACTAGCACTAAGTTTTCTCTGATATCTGTGAAATGTTAAATATATTTTTAGTACCTCTAGTAATTTTTCTGTGGTTTTGAGAATCTTGGTATATTTAGTTGTTTTTCTAATAGCAAGCTTTTTGAGAATGTCCAGCCATTTGCTACCATAGAAGGTCTGATTGTTCATTTCAATTTTTCATGGAAGCCTTTACAAAATTAGTTAAAGACTTTGATTGTTTGTTACATTACATGTAATATTTTAGTCATAAAAGGCCTAGCAAAAGTACCTGACAATTCTAAAATTGGCACAACTTATGAGAGCCCTCTTTTATAAAGAAAAAAAA
>VZSC01019062.1:101677-118561 GCA_013398225.1 Steatornis caripensis | reverse complement strand
GCTTGTTAGTAGGGGGGAGCAGGGCCTACACCACAACACCATTTCACTCTAACATTGGTTTTCCGTGGAAGTTTTACAGTAAACAATGCTGTGGGTGAGATCTGGCCCAAGAGCACAGGTCTTCAAGTTGCACAGACCCTCTAAAAGGTGGAGACTGCGCTTGTGCAGGTTCTTTGCAGCGTATGGAGCCATTAGCGGTAGTTGTGGACAGCCCCATTTGGGATGTCGTGATCAAAGCTCTCTTTCTCTCCCGCACTGTAGGGGGGTTAGCTGGCAGCCGGTGAAGCAGGATTGCCATGGACTGTTATCTTGGAGCACCCACGTTGCAAAGTATGGCCTGGTGTTTAACACTTAAACGGGTAGAAAAATCGTGGAGGATGTAAACAGTTTATTGTGTTCTTTCCTTTACATACACATTTAAATGGGTTTTTTTATTTAATGGAATCACTTACAGTATTTGAGAACCCAGTAACTTCTCTGGGACTCTACAAACTTTAAAAAGCATATTGAATGTTAATGCTCAAGTGCTGTAAAGTGAATGCTGGATATCGATAAATTATATGTGACATTTATTATGCTAGATTCTATGCTGACCCAGAGCTAATGGAAATTGCGGAGTATGGCCAGTATTTGTTCCCATTAAGGGTACTTTTTCTCCGTAGCACTGCAGGCTGCGCTTGTCTAATCTTTTTATCTGTTTAGTGGTTTGAGCTGCCTAAAGTCTTTCTAATTCCTATGATCAGTTCCACTCCTTAAGGACAAATACACCAGGTAGGGATCACAAGAAGGAGCAAAGTTGAAAGAAGGTAAAAACACGCAGTTAAGACAGGTTCTGGAAAAAACGGTGTTCTCTTGTGTTACACGCAAAGCTGGAACAGAAATGTCTGAGTTCTGTTCTCAGATCTGTCACAATGTCTCAGTGCGTATAAATAAATCAGTAATGTATTCTTGAGTTCCTTCACCAGTGAAGCAATGCTCAGTGTGTTAGTGTTACCAGGAATTCAGGGGAATTTTTTAAAAATGAGCAAAACAAAGTGGCAGACTAGAAGGGAACATCCTGCTCAACATGCAAGTAATACTTTGGCACCTGAAGGTTGTGGCCTGCGCTGTGCCAGGGTATCATATTGTGCTTATACGTATCTTGTTAGAACAGTTTCATTTAGCTCTCGCAAAATCTTTCCAGCAGTTGGCCTCCCATGACTGTCAGAATGATTGTGTAATTTGGATGCCTTCCAAGGCTCTTTCTTTTCCTGATAACCTAGATTGTTTCAGATTGAATGTGTTGTGGAGAAAGACATTTGCCAGGAATTTCTGTTACAGGAACTGGTGGAAAACATCACTGAACCTGACTCAAACCAGACAAACATACAGTTTGGTACAAATTTATATTGGCAGCTCCTGTGTGTCGTAAGTGTCATATTTAGGCATGATTAGATTCCTGAACAGTTTTAATGTTTGGCCTTTTGCATTACGGACAGTGAGATAATTTTATGATGGCAGGTGGTTAAAAGACTGCTATCCCATGCATGTGGGCAGAACGTAACAGAATACGGAAATTCTACACAGACGTAACAAGGGAATGGCGGTGGCTGGCTGCGTCTAGTGGCTGTCACTAGTGGGTTGTCATCCTCACGGTGAGTCAGAGGTTAGGAGTGTGGTCATAGGCTCTAAAGGGACTCAGAGGCACAAACAAGAAATTTTTATGTTTCGTGACTTGAACTAGGGGAGTTGCATAAGCAAACCAACAGTCTGAGAGGAGAATTATTTCTGTCAGCACCATTCTGGGTACGGCTGCGTTGCATTTGCTGAAGCCCAGGAACAGAACCTGAATTAAATGAGATAGGAATAATTTGGGTAACATTGATAGGTAGGGAAAAAATGTAAAAAAAAACTATCTGGGAAGAATCTGCAGGACTTAGACACAGTCTGTTTTGTGGCCAGGGAGATCAGAGTCACAGATGAGACCTAGACAGCAGGCAGATGTGGTAGCTGTCTACTAGCAGGTAGCAGGGAGTAGATGTAGTGGTGTTGACAGAAGGTATCTACAAGCAGAACTGGACTGAAAGTGCTTTTATCAGTAGAAATGAGGTGTTAAAAATCACATTCAGTTCCTAAGCCATCTGCTAAAATGACTTTCTGTAAGCTCTGCTCCTTCTTGACACACAAGGTGGTGGGTAGCTTTCCTGCTTCCCCATCTGCTCTGAAGGTCCTAGGCCTTACAGTAATAGCTTGCTGTCACCCATTTCCCCTTCACATCTGAAACTTCTGAATGATTAAGACAAGTTCTTGTTGTATATTTGCCCACAGCACTGAATTATTGTGCAGCTTTCCCACCTTTAGGACATCCAGACCAGGAGAGCCTCGGGCAAAAGTCACTCCCTTTGCTGGAGACGTGGTCAGTCTGTTCAGGACCAGTTTCTTAGTCTTAAAAAAGCCCAGACATCTACCTGCTGGTGTAGGCACCATCATGCTTTAAGAATGATACTTTTGTTACACTTTATAGCCATATGAAGGAACCGGATTACCTTGCAAATCCTAATGACTTCACCATTGCTGAGGTACTGTCTGAGAAAGAAAAGGAAAATCTATCGTAGGACGTAGTAGAGCTGGAGGTCAGACATCGTCTGTGATCCTGAACGCAAAAAGCTACTCCCTCATAAAGCTGGTGTTAAAAAGTGAGTTGTTAATAGCAGAAGGAGGTCTGTAGTGCTTGAACAAGACAGCGTGGTCTCTTTAGCAGCCCACTTTGTGCTTGGATAACCCAACACCCATCAGTCAAGAGGAGATTGCCATTCGTTTCAACAGGAGGTAGCAGAGGTGGGTGCACCTCCCCAGCGGAGGCTCTTGAGATTTATAAAACTGTTGATTTGTTTTTTCCTCATTCTTGCATTCAAGATGTTAACTTTTCCATTTTTCTCCCATAAATGTCACTCACAACCGTAGAAATTTCTTTTTTTTTTTTTTTTTCTTTTTGAAATTGAAAGCTGAATTTGGATACGGTCCAGTGGCAGCTTCTGGGGCTGTAGGGAAGAGACGAAATATCGGAGGAGTTGGTTGTGCTGGTAATGACAAGTTTGTGTACCTAGTCCGTTTTTAGTAATGGTCTGTATGCTGTCTGCAATGAGTTAGCTGATTCTTGTCACATGTTCACAGATTAAAATCTGTCCGGGATTTGCTTTTAAACTGGAGGAGAGCACCACCCATTTAAAATCTTTGCATCTTCAAACAAAGGAACCTCAATGGCTGCAAGGCAGCAAAGATTTGCAGCCATGTTAACTCATACAGTTTTCTGCCTTTATCTTTTTTAGGCTAGAAAACATCTTCAGCAGCTCTGCTGTCTCATGGTCTTAAATAATCTTTGGTAATTTCACATGGCAAATAATTTGAACCCTGCTGAGAATAAAATTCCGTGCTAGCTAACACTGTTACAAAGCGAGCGCGTGCTGTATCGGTAACAGCAATGATGTGAGCACCGAGTACAAGTATTATAGTTTTTCAGGGAGTTAAGCAGGCTTGGGATGCAAAAATATAAATTCACTGAAGATTGCCAGATTTTAATGAGAAACCATATGTGATAAATTAATCAGGAAGCTCTGGATGGGGAAGGGAGGAAAAAAAGAGCATGTTGATAGCATCTAACTCGTGGTACTCTCCTTACATTGCCAGGAGGCAACAGATATTTTTGACCTACCGTTTAAGGAGAAGAAGAGATACCACTTGAAGATAATTTTATAACTCATATGCATTCGTTAGTATCCTTCTGCTTTCATCTGCTAGTTTGCATTCTGGTTATAAAATTCTTGGATATATTGTAAGCTGTTTAAGAGCAAGTGGGGGAGACCGACATGGGGAGCACGGTCTCAGCCACTGGAAGTTGCCTGAAGCCACTGAGGCCGGAGAATTTTAGATTTGGTCTGTTGTAGTGTCGGTTTTGTCTCCCAAATGAGGCCCCTGACAAAACATTTCTCCCCTACCCCATGGAGCACCACAGCAGTCTTGGTGCCTGTGGCCATCCACAGCCTCTTCATCCTCCACCGAAAAAGCTCTCCTTCCCGTTACCAGGATTAGCTCCCCTCCGAGGTGGCCTCTTTCCTCTCTTCTTTCCCGAGAGGCAGGCGTGTCGCTGCCTGGGCAGCCACGGGCGCGTGGCGGTGGGGCTGGCCATGTCCACGCTTGCTTTTCGGAGCTGCAGGCGCTCCTTCTGGTGCATCAGCAGCAAGGGCAGGACCTGGAAGTGGTTTTCCGTCACTTGGAATGGTCTGTTCCTCCTGCCTCCTCGGCCAATTTCCAATTTGTACCTATTCGGTCTGCGGACAACAAGCCTTCTAAATTAAAGCGTAGCCAGCGTGACCCACGCAATGTATTGCGTCACCAATATGTTGGACTGCAGGGAAAAAGAATTGTTTTGTATTGATGTGCTGAATACACTGTACTAAATTTGGCATCATTGCACAGGACTTCTTGTTTTCAATAATAAATATAAATGACTCAGCTCCAGAAACAGCTTTTTGTTTGTCAGTTGGTTATTCTTTACATGCAAAAATCGAACTGCCCTGTACTTAAGTATGTGAGCTATAGCTGACTGTTCATACATGTATTTTAATGAATTAGACTACTATGAAGTGACTAAATCTTGTCATGGAGAACATCTATCTAGCAAACATACAGTAAGTTGTAGAGCCAGTCCCTGGAGTGTCGCGGACGGAGGAATCACAGACACAATCAATGTGA
The DNA here is from genome assembly GCA_013398225.1 of Steatornis caripensis. Classification (NCBI taxonomy): domain Eukaryota; kingdom Metazoa; phylum Chordata; class Aves; order Caprimulgiformes; family Steatornithidae; genus Steatornis; species Steatornis caripensis. The sequence goes on along the minus strand of VZSC01019062.1, from coordinate 113,830 downwards.
TTGATAGAAATGATTCGTTTATTGCAATCGTGCTATCCCTATTTATGTAGCTCAAACATACATATGCATGCTTAATCATACATATGCAGATAATACTCTGCTGATTGGTTACTGCCCGTATGCGAAACTTCATGCCTTCTGCATTCCTGCGGTTGGTAAATGGTTTCATAGTTGATACATGGTTCAGCTAGTTTCTGCTAACTCGTTACTTTTAACTACAAGATCAGTCTATCCTTGCATTACTACACAATGGCCAGTTCTATTACTACACAATAGCCAGTTCTTCACATACAGTCTTGGCCTTGCATTGCTACATGACAGCCGGTCCGTCCATCCCTGCATTGCTACACAGTAGCCGGTTCTTCATAATGCACAATAGCTGCGTTCTTCATCGCTCATGGGAATGTGATCTTTCTCAGACAACCACACGTCCACTATCCTTGGGTGTCAGCAGTTTCAACTAAGGCCTAGTGATGCTAAAAGCCTGCTTATGCTAAACTGCTAGAACACGCTCTGCTCGTACAACTGCTCAGTTAAGCCAATCTCCAACACTGGAGTCTTTCTGCACTGAAGTGTATATGAGCTCCTGCTGCTGCTGTCCTGTTTAGGGGTTAAAAATCAGCATTTTGAAGAATTCAGTATGTAAACATGATTGTGGCAGAAAATCGTAGTATGTATAGCTGACACAGGCAGAGGGCCTTTTTGTTTTCTTGTCTTCCGGGTTTTTTAAAAAATATATGTGTATCTTATCCTTTGCTCACTTCTTTAAATCTAAGAAAAAATGGTAGAGACTGCTGGTTGTGGGTGACACTTCCTGTAGCCTATAAAAAAAGTTTGCAGTTCATTTAAACAATCTGCATTTTTTAGGAAGCTGACAGGTGAGGCTAGAGGATCCAGCGGCACGAAACTAAGTGTTAGTCTTTAAAATAGGGAAATTTTGCTACTAATTTTGCGTTCACCAATCCACTTAGCCTTTGACTTTGTTCAGCGAGATGTATGCACGTGCTTAAGTTCCAATAAAAACAACAGCACGAACTGAGGCACATTTTTTTATGCCTTGCTAAGTAAGTATACTACATCTAGAACAAGAGCTTGTTTTCCAGGATGAATATGCACTGGAAGTGAACTGGAGCTGAAAAGAGGGGAACCTGCCCTCTTCTTTGTGTGGTACATGCTAATTAGACACCTATAATCAGTCAGAAGGAATTGAAGCACCTGATTGCCCGTTCCTGCATTAAAAACTTTCAATAAGCATTTCCGGAAAGAACAGATCATGACAAAATGACCTGTGATTACACGGGACAGGGATCTGATAGCGCAGGCGCACTCTGAGTCCCATAGTTTGGGTCGCGATGCAAATCCGACTGAAATCAATTAATGTCATTCCACCAGATTAATACAGCCTTCTGTGCTGCCCTGACCAAACCGAAAGCAGGTAAGCTTGTTTACAAGACCTGGTCGCATGCGCCTGTGTTTATGAAACCGTGCATGATCTGTGTGGATGGCATCTACACATGTGATTTCGCATGTTAGCCCATGGCGACAAATTCCAGTGATGTGGCTGGGGCCAGGCATCCAGCCTCCCTCTTGCCTGTCTCTAATTTGTCGCAGACACATGTCGAATATAGAGTGTTTAGGAAGTGCTTTTTGTCTCCGTTCTGTTCCGTATTGCTAGTCTGACTGTCACAACTTCATTCTGCTTTTCTCTTCTCGTTTGCAGCCTTTGGCGCTCTCTTTTTCTTGGTGCATCAATGGAGTAGTAAATCTGTGTTTTTGCTGACGGAGTGGTTCTTGGGTTCAGGTAGAGAAAAAGAAAAGATATTTGCTCTGAAAGTATATCACTGGTCTAGCATCAGCGGTATAACCTGTACCCTTGAAAATATGTATGTCGTGGTGAGAGGAATTCTAGAGGAAAAGCGCTTCCTTAAGTGGTTTTAAATGAAGAGCTGGCCTTGTTTGTTTGTTTATTTTTTATTTTTAAATTGAGAGCAAAGTTTGGGTTGAAATCATTGGGTTTTGCCAAGATCAAATAACAATATTAGAGTTCTGCAAAAGTGTGTCATTCTTAGGTGTATAAACTGGCACGTTGCTGTACAAAACCACCACGTTTCTTGATGGAATTGCTAAGAATTTACCAGTCTGGCAATAGCACAGCAGGAAGATCAGATTCTTTAAGAGAAGCCGATCATAAATGCAACGTGCACTTTTAAAACTGTATCTTAAACTTGCTTACTGGCACAGTCCAGTTACGTTTAGAAGAAAGGCAATCTTATGTGTCTTCCTCAATGATCTGCTATGATTCAGACCTAGCGTCATTGCTCTGTTTTAAACATCTTGCACACATCACAGGAAAACTCTGGGTTTGGTAGGTTAGATAGATAGAAGAAGCCCAGATGCAAGTTTGGAGGTTTGAGAAAAGAATTGAGTGAATTGCTGTAAAGCCAAGGATACCTTGAATTACAGTATGATTTTTGCCTAGCTTTCTTCTCTAACAACGGAGTGACTGATGTGGCCTCCAAGTTAACCCAATTTTATTAGTTTTCTAGAATCCCTATTCCTATAATTTACATGCAGTTAGTCAAAACGCAGGCTGGGTACTGACGAAACCATTTTTAAGGAAAAAGCTGCACACGATAGATAAAGGATACAGGCAGAGCACGTTAGGAATAATCATACTGGCAGTTACACTCCCTTCGGTCCTGTGCCTGAAAATGGTCAGCATGACTTGGCCAAATCTTGCGCTTACGTCCTGCTTTCATTTGCCATTAGCACCTTTTTAACTAGGAAACTGTTTTTCCTCTGCTGGAGCACCAGGTCCCAGGTGAGGCTGTTGAAGATTGGTACGAGGAGAAATACACAATTTAAATGTTGACTTCTGAGAGCAAAGACTCTTATTGGTGTCAGTGGAGCTCAGATCTGTCTGTAAGAACTTCAACAGAAATACTGCACCATTTTAGGGGCAGAGGAAGGCTGAGTAACGCAACAAGATATAGACAACCCGTTTGGTTTCCAAAGTATTACATCAGTCTCCTACTTAATAACTGTAGGTCAATTAAGAAGAATAATATTTTGAGATACATTACTTATGGTGATGCTACAGGATCCATTTCACTCAGTCCTTCTCACGACAAGCTGGCTAACCTAGCCGTGTTGCCCTTAAACTCTAAATGCCATTGCTCCTGGAAGACCTTCACACCCTCACAGCACTTCCACTCATGTTTCTTTTTATTATTTCCACTTGTTTGAGTGTTGCAGTGGCTGATGCAGGCTTTCTTGGTCTCTCTTCTCATGACCTGCTAAACAGATTTCCCACTGACGTCCCAACGGGGAAGAATTGCCCAGGAAAAGAGCTGCAAGTGCTACCCAAAAGCATGCTGTGTTTTGCCATGTTAAGCTGCGTGACTCTGAAAGATGTAAAAACCCATAGCCAAGATAGATGTACCAGACAGATGGTTCTTCACTTTCCTGCCTTTTAAGCTCTACATTGCTGAGAAGAGTGTTTCTTTTCTGTTGCCCGTGCTGCTGCTGCTTGTCTGTCGTAGAACTGCGGTCTTCTTTAACCATCAGCTTCTCCACAGAAAAAAAAAAAGCCTTGGTAGGAACTCAGTGTGCTCTTTGAGCTAAAATCAGTAACTAATTTTGTATGAAAAAAGTGCTGGAAACAATCTGATGTTTTGTGTAGGTACTTTTGAAGATAAACATTTTTGCTTCAAAACTAACTTCTGTTGTTATAAAAGTTCCATTGAAAAAAGATAACCGGAACAGAGTCAAATGAAGTATTTTGATTACTTCAAGTAAATCATTTGCATTTTACTGCAAGACCCAAAAACACTGATTTCAAGTTGCCTTGGATAAGTTTCTGTGGGATTTGGCCAGCCAACCAACCAGGAAGTCTCTTGCAGAGCAAATCTCCGACAAAGAGCAAACACACACGCTGTTTTCGCTCTGGTGAAGAGCTAAGGGACTCCTTCTTGTTTTCTCTCATTTCAGATTGAAAGCACTTCTCTCTGAACGCAGTCAGGAAAACTTACTGAGCTCTGCTATTGCTAGGCTTGCTTTAGATAGCTCACGTTTCCTCCCCTGTATGAGTTAAGATGCTTGTCTATGTAACTGCTGACATTCTGTAACACTGTCTTGTACAACACCTAGAGAAATGTGAAAGCGGCAAGTAAGATGGAGGCAGTCTTGTGTGATTATTTTCTGGAAACTTCGTGTGGGAAAATGGAAGATTAGCTGGTTAGCAGAGAGATGTAGCAGTGGCAGCGCGCTTCTCATCTTGAGCTGCAAGTCAGTCTTACAGCTCCTGACTCTGGAGGGGAACTGGTGAAAATCGTAAACTCCCTGCAAGGTGTCTGGTCAAATATTTCTTTCACTTACATCTACTAATACGCTGAGAATTCATTGGCATTATGTAAGTATAAACGAAACCAACATTAGTTTCTGATCAATTACTAGATCATGCAAATAATTATTTAACTCTTAACAAGACAAATAAAGAAGTATCAAAAGCCTCTATCTGGGAGACAGAAGGCAAGAAGCATTGAGAAACATGCAGCAAGAATAGCCTGGAGAGTGCTTAATATTTTGGTTTGTTTGTTTCCACGTACTAGGTAGTGATTTTAATATTGCCTGCCTGCACAGGAGCTTTATGGAAGCAGGAGGAATTCTTTTCTAAGTACAAAAGCCTTCGGTACACCTACAGTAATTACGTACAGATCAGCATTCAAATTCTGCATGATTTTTTACACACATATATGTTGTCATTTACTACTCATGTAAAGGCTGAAGGATCATTTATATCCTCTGGGTGAATTCAGCTTTACCATGAAGACTCGCCCAATGGAGCTTTTGAACATCAATGAATACTTAAGCAAAAAATGGACAGGTTCATTTGAACAATATACTGATTTGTGATCACAGCAGTTTGATTTAGTGAAGAGTTCTTCACTACATTCGATGTTCAGTATTTCACTGATTACATTTAAGTTCAGATTAAAAAAAAAAAAAAGAAATACTATGTGAGGAAACCAGAATGCATCATGTGTCTACGTTTTTTTAATGACAACAAAAGGAATTTGTATGTCCTTGCAAAGTAATTTGTACAAGTCAGTTGTTACCAAAGCTTTTAGATACATTACGTAAATCAAAGGTCTAAACTGTAGTAAGGATAGCAAACTACTGAGTGAGAAATAAGCAAGATAGATCGCTTACATAAGCAATGAAACTGTTCTGCTTTTTACTTTGCTTTTGACTTATGGAGGTCATACTGGGACGTGAAGGTGGAGATTCTGAAACACAATTGCTATACATGATATCCACCTAGCTCTACTGGAAATGCTACCAGATTGCTTTATAATTCTTCATTTTGTTCAATTTTATTGGAAAAACAGTAGTTGAAGGGGCAAGTATAATAATAGAATCATACATTTGTTCAGTCTGCAAATGTGATCGTCATTAATTCCCACTACTGTAATTGGATGAGGGGGACAGATTTTAAAAAAATTAGCAAAATGAGAGTTTATATGAAATGAATTGCAGCTGATTTTCAGAAAGTGCGAATAAAACTCATGTCTTGTGCTTGGAAATGCACAATTTTAGTGGTGTAACTTGCTTGAATACACATGTATATCATCTAGAGAAGAAATTGTAGGGCTGTGACTTGAAAACACTAAGCTCTGTTTTGCCTTGGAAGGATTCCGATTTTCTGTTTTACAAGATGCAGCGTATCTTCTATGAAAGTATAATCTCATATGATCTTGAGTCATGACTGCATTTGCTAGGTATTTCCAATAAAGTTGTTTTTTATGAAAACTGCAGAAGTTATCTACGCTATATGTCTATAGCCCTGCGTCTCTATCAGCCGGTTTAATGGTACTGAGTTGCTGAATAATGCTAAGACCTTGCAGTTAATCAGCAGCTTAATGTAAGTTATCCCTGTGTACACTCTTGAATTACAGTAATTACTCTTGAATTGTAATAAATACAGGGTAAAAGTCTTTATGTGGATGCTTCTCAGAGAGCAGATGAGGTGCTGTAAGTCCTCCTTTTACCTAATGGTAAGCTGTTCTTGTCCCTGAGAATTAAATTAGTTGCAGTAAATTTTCGAGAATTAAAAATGAATGGTTGCAGACAAATCCAGGGATCAGATGGAGAAAGATTATCACAGTGAGGGAAGTTACATCCTGGAGCCCTAGGGCTTTTGTACATGAACAGTTGAAGAGCTCAGCACTTAGGTAAGATTTTCGCGTCTGCGGAGACAAAGTGGAGGCAATATCAATCAGGCCTGAAATCAGCACCGTGTTTAGGTGAGACAATGTGATTTTAGGATTGTGTTCTCGTAATCCTTTCCTCTGAATTCGCCTGCAGATAAGCTTATAAACATCGCTTCCTGGGACAAGGACGCTCTTCTGCTGTGTGCCTCTGGTCAACCTGTTTCGGAGAGATATCAGTAGTGATGACTAGGACCATGTGGATTCAAAGAGTGAAGGTACTTGTCAAGAAAAAAGGGACATAGACGTTCAGTCTAGAGGGAACTAAATGGAGGGGTTATTTTCTGAAATACTCAAGTGCAGATGTTTTGATTCCTTTGGATTTTCTGCATAAGCTTTTCCCCATGACTGCTACCTCCTTGTGAGATCCATCAACAGAAGCGTCAGGTCTGCCACTTGAAATGATTGTCCCCATAAAGACCAAAGGTGCAGTCTAGCCCTGTACCAAAATGTGTAGCTAAATAGTCAACCTTTACTTTTAAATTGGCTGATGTTTTAATATCAGGGCTTTTTCCCACAGAGTTTGATCTTTTCTATAAACATTTTTGCTAACATATAGCAAGACTGTTATCATTAATATCAGGCAGGGCACTCAAAGAGATCAGCTTGCAATTGAACAAGGCCATATCTGGATGCTTAATCAGAAAGATGTACAAAATGATATAAACAAACCACAGCCATTTCCTTGCTCGTAAAAGCTGCAGTTTTCCAGAATTTATAGAACTGGCAGCAATCCAACCAGAAATCACTGAAGTAAATGACCATAGCTGTTTTTCCTCTTCTGTACCGTGTCCTGAGTAAAAGCAGTTCGTGTTTCCCACTGTTTCTGCTGGTGCTGAAGTCGTAAGAAACACAGTCACCACTACACTACAGTTAGAGACCTCTCGACTCGTAGCTACACAAATAGGAGGCAAATGAGTGAAATGGAAAAGATCTGTTCCATACTGGACAGCAACAGTCAGAACTGATGGCTGTAATTTTTTTTCACAAGACAGTGGTTTGGGTTTTTATTTTATTTATTTATTTTGGGGACATGAAGTTGCAAAATAATACAACTGGAAAGGAGAGAATTAGTAGCCCGTCCAGCTAGTAAACTAGCTGCCTTATGGAATGCTAGTAGGGATGAACCTCAAATTCTAGCTCTATGACTATAGCCATGGCTATTAACTTATCTGTTAATGGATCAGCTGCTGAACCCATTTTACTGCTAGATAAGGTGCTGCGGTACTGGCAGCGAAGAGTTCGCTTTATATCCATAGTAAGAAGTCTTGCACTGCTGAATCTGGGTATAGTTATACAGGAAAATCAAGAAAATAGCTTAGACTGCGTCTCTCTGCTGGGCAATGCAACACAGAGGGATCTGCTGAATTTTTAGCTGACTTTTCTTCACAAATCAGCAAAAGGAGGTGCACAACCACTGTGTAACTTTTAAAATGAGGTGAGCGGCAGCTGTTTCCCTTCATATGATTCCTTAATGTTTGCTTTGATGCTGGACGAAATATGTATTGCAGGAATTAAAAAAACCTAAGTTTTTCGAAGTATAGTTTCCTAGCTCTTCAGTTCATTGCATATCCACCCAAGCTGCTAATGCTCTCGTGCCTAAACTTCGTTCTAAACTTCCTTCAAAATCACTGATTTACTGCTGAATTGAGGTTGGACTCCAGCCTACCCTGTGAAAGTGGGTTTGCTTCATACTAATGACTGTTCTCAGAAACTGCTAACTTTGCCTTCCTCTTACAGTTTTTATATAATTTTCTGTACGTAGGTATCGTTTTCCAAATACCAACCAGTGAGAAAATTGTCTTTTCCTTCTTGAAGGGGAAAGAAACAATATTAAAATTTTTGTCAACTTTTTTATTTTAAGAGTGCTTCACCGTGACTAGGGCTCTTCCTGTCGGTTTTTGTATTCTTTTCTGTTTTGTCCGCTTTCTGTACGGCTGGCATCACCCTAACCCCGGCAGAAAGTTTGTATTCTTACGCGTACGTTTTAGAGTTCACTTCATGCGTTGTTTTTTTCGGAAGTGACACGAGGAGAGGGTTCCTTTTCCACCACTCTGTGACAGAGTGAGTTTAGACTGCATAATAGCATTGGTGGGTGGTGGTGCTGAGTTCTGCATTAGTATCAAGGAAGCATTTTATCCTAGAGAAATTTATTGGGCTGCTAATAACAGCAGAGGATCTCCAGCTGGATTTTGTTTGAGCAGGGATTAGAGAGGCAGAAGCAGCGAAGTGGACATCACTCAGGAAGGGCTACGGGTAACTTCTGTGGGTCCGACTAGGCGACTTAAGGTTTGTGAAGCCTGCCCGCAAGGAGTTGGTTTATTTGGGTTTAATGACTCATGTAGGCTTGTGGATCAGGTTTATTTGCTTTAGTGAACCAAAGGATGCTGTTTGATCCTGCAAAATGAAAGGGAATGCTTCAAGTATCCTTCTACATTCTAGAAATCAAAGGATTGATTGAATCACTTCAACAGGAACAGGAAAGCTAAGTGCCATGACCGTGTTGCAAAGATAACCGTTTGGTGTGTCCTCTTGCAATGGCTATAAAACGGTCCTGTTGATACCTGGGGCCCGCATAATGCGTTCCAGGGATGGCTGAATCACATTGTTTTCTAACAGTTCATCTGCAGGCAATCACGTTTTTTATCCCCACTTATGTGTTCGCTTTTCCCAGACATTGGAAAAAAAGGGTCTTGACTTCAAGAGCTTCCACTAAGGGTTGAGGCAAATGGGCATGTTGCAACTGTTGTTTTCTGCTATCGCCACTCTACAAAGGATCTCTCTTTTCCTCTTGCATAAATGCATCTCCTGCTACCACTCTTCTGCTGGCCTCTCCCTGCACTGTGTCCATTCTTACCTGATTTAATCTCTTCACATACACAGCTAATGAAAGAGTCCGTGTTTATCCAGCAGCTCTACAAATCATTATGTACATAGAAAACAGCATGAAAGATGACAAATTAAGAGACTGTGACGATCTTGTTCAACATAAGTCATAAAGCTTCCTCTCTCTATATAAAAATAAACAAATTAGCAGAAGATTTTGGCATTCCTAACTGATGGGCATTCAGTGGAAGTTTGCATAGTCATCCAGAGGTACTGGAAGTTGGGTGCAAGATGAAAGATGTCGCAGAAAATAAAACGTAATGCGAGGCTTTTTATTCAGCAGGGAAAATCAGTGACAGGAAAGGGAAGAGAAAGCTTTGGGGATTTGCCCTGATCTGAACTTCTTTGACTTACATGTGACATGGTTTGAGTGACTTCTGTTTCAGAAGACCTAATCCACACTACGCATTTAGCAGGTAAGAATCAAGACTCGCAAGAGTGCAAACATGGAATCCATACTGGATCATCTATGCAAGAGGGAAGCTCTAGTATCTGCAAACTATTTTGAGAGAAATATTCCTTAATGAGAACAGTTTCGGACAGTTCGCTTCTTATAGATGACAGTACATTTTCTACTATAGGTGTGGACACCTTGTACCTTCAATAAGAAACTGCAATTATTTTTTTTTAAAGATAACATTACACAACAAACAAATAGTTTTTATGTAATTATCTTGAAGACATATGTTGTAGTTTGTCCGTGAAGAAATACTAGCCTAAGCGGGTAACGTACTAACATGCTCATCTTTCAAAGGATGGCCACAAACTGGGAACTACTTATTCAAAACTCTGGGCAGAATTTGCTTGTTCTTGAGTTTCTACTCAAGGTCTAGCTGCTAGAATTGTACGAAAATTTCAGAAGTCAAGTTCAGGAGGTTCTTATCCTGTACTTATTTTCCAAGTTAACCCTGGAAACTGTGGACTGCTTATACCTGATGCACTGATGCCTATACAGAAGGACCAGAGCATTAACAAAACATTGTTAGCAGCAACTGGGAGGGCAGAGAGATTACTGATCCCACCTCCGCCAACACACCAGATTAACTTGCTGCTTTGGGTTTAAATTTATGGGTGGCAGCAGAGGGGCATAAGGTTAAACATCTCTTGGATGTTTTGTTTATAAAAACTGCTTCCTCTGCAAAAGACGCATGCCTTCTTGACCTGCCTTTTTCCTCTGAGTTTGTAACCTGGGTTTGTTGGCAGGAAAATTAAGATATTTTTAGCTCCATAATAAGATTTCACACATAGTATGTCACAAATACGTAAGTGAAGTTTTATCAGTGGTTTAGTTTCATATCCAATAATGACAGTGCAAATCTTCACATTGTCAACATAGATCTGATACGACTGGAGCACCACGAGTTTGAAATGCTGCCTTTGGTTTCCTGGAGACTGAGAGAGGCATTCACGGGCTGGTTACACACCGTGCGCAACCTGAAGACTTCCTTTAATTCCATATGGACTTATTTGGATATTGTTATTTTAATTTTTTAAGCAAGCGGAGCTTCTGAAGAATAAGATCCAGTCAGCTTTCAAGTAGTAGGTTGTCAGCAGGGTGCGATCCAGTGCGCTTTCAGACCAAGTTTTAAAGAAAGTCAAATACCTTTCACGTAGGTAGTTCTGTACAAAAAAAAATATCCCCTGGTGTTAGGTCATTTAGCAAGGAGCGCATAAAGGCTCACGGTAAGCACATCTAGATCATCTGAGATGTGGATCTGCTTGCAAGTACCTGGATAAACATAATCTTACTAAAAAGAATTGTTATAAAACACCACCACAATAGAAATGTATGTGCCCTTTGGGTTACAGGACACATTAGGTATCTGACTAAACAGAAGTATGATGTGGAATACCGCTATCTTCTAAGTGTGCTGATTGGCCATTTTGCGTGCACGCATGTGATTTTCATCATCAATGACCATTTCTTCTCCCAGGAGATGCCGTCAGAAAATGTCATAACAGGAAAAAATGTCACCTAGCAACCAAAGCTTTATGACAAAAAGTTCCACACTGACCAGCAGAGACAGAGTGAGCTGGGGAGCTGGGAGGAGGCACGAGCAACGGCGAAAAGGCTGCTTGTCTGCTGCTCTGGCACTGATCTCAGTCCTGTTAAGGTAGGTGCTCTGGGAGCCAAGTTCATCTCAAAGGAAGTTTGGAGTTTCTGTCAAACTGGCTTGTATAGAACTTGGTTTCCAAAACAAGACTTTGGGTTACTTTTTACTGACTTTCAAATATGGATTTGAAAATGATAAAATCTCAAATCATGATGGGGATCCACATTTCAATTTAATAATGGCAAAAAGCAAAGTTGAAAGAAAAGGGCATTATATCTCTTTTATTCTTTCCTACTGTTAAGAAAGACCGGATTGTCAGATATTTCTTCTATTATCTGGTCAAGCCAGAGAGAAGCATTTCTTTTTTAGGGTCTTCGAGAAATTAAGAGATTTGGAGTTAAGATTACTTGTCCCATCCGGGTACTGTAAGGAAGCTAGGGAACAGTAAGAGACAGACTTGTTTATGAGGGGAAACAAAACACCTTGGAAAACATTAATACACCCGAATTAACACAACACTGAGCAGGATACCGTGTTTTACCCGAGCAAGGAATACGATGTTTAAAAACAGGCTAGTGGATTGCGGTTGGAAATGGGAGGACAATACTTCTGTCACTTCTGCTGCACAGGCTCGCACACGGTCCGTGTTGCCTCCTGCTCGCGTGACGGTATGAGTGGGCGTCATAGCACGGAGAGGATGTGAGCAGGATTGATCCGGCACACTATGCATGCGAAGCACACGCAACTGCTGCGGTTTCATTTCACCGCTCCAGCAGCAGAAACTGCCCTTGTACAGACGCTTCGGGCTAAGGTTTTTACAGTTGGCGATACAGTACACTTTAGTGTAATTGCACGCATTTCGTAGCCTGCAGATTTCATAACCTGTTAAGAGTGGCATTGCAGCACGGCAGTTTTATTTCTGTACGGCTGCTCTTGGGTCTGTG
>VZSC01019062.1:74261-100869 GCA_013398225.1 Steatornis caripensis | reverse complement strand
CCGGGGCCGGCGGGGCTGCTCCCCCCGCGCCCGCCGGCCCTGAGTCGCCCTGGGGCGAGCGGCAAAACTTTGGTTTGCGTGAACGGCACGGGGAGAGCGCGCTGGCTGTCACGGCGTGGGGGCTCTCGCCAAGGGCGGCCGTGCCTCGCGGGAGCCGAGCCGCGCAAATCGCCAGGAGAAACGGGTGGTTTTCGGGAGAAGGCGTCGGTCCGTCTCGGCGGACGCCGGTCCACAGGGACAGCTCCACCTTAGCCAGGCTGCCCGCGTGTTTGCGGACTCTAGACCTAGCACTGTGTCAGCCGAGAGGTAGGCATCGCCTCGAGAGCACCAGAACGCCGGCTTGTTCCCAGCCTCGCTTCCCAAGAAACCTTTTATCGTTATCACCATTCCCAGCGCCTTCAGACCTTGCGCTGACCAGACTCCCGCCTGGGATGGGGGTCTGTGAACAGGCCTCTGCACGCAGAGACTTTTCGTTGGAGTGCGGTGCAGATGAACGAGCTGTTGGATGCTCCTTCGTGAGTTCTGCGCTACTGCCCTGACGCTTCTGCCCGGCACCTCTAAGGGGCCAGGTGTTCGGTTTTGTTAAAAGCGAACTCCAGCGTAAAATGCTGTTGCCTGTATCTGATGGTCAGTTTTCACTCTCTGAATACAGTTGCTGGTTCTTGCTGAATTTGTGGGTAGAAAATAACATATGAAAAACAAAAAAAAAAAGTGGAAAATGACAGCTTTTTTTACAGCAGGGGACTTAAAGCCGTAAGTCAGTAGGTTACAAATAGCGTTTGTTAATTTTGCCAGTAATAGAGTATTAAAATCCTGGATGAACGTGGGAAATTTGCAGATAATAACGTGTTTGCCCTAGTACAGTATTTTTGCGGAAGGGCTATGCAGTGAAAGTTATTACTACAAAGTATACCTGTGCTTGCCGTACTGTAACTGATAGGGGCAGGAAAGGTTGTAGAAACACAAACAGTATATCATTCACGGCTTGCTGGCTAGGTCTTAAGCATTTGCCACCACCTTTTTGCCACTATTGCTACTCATGCTAGCCAGATTTAAATAGGCATAGGTTCACGTATGCTTACCACATTCATGCTTGACTTCACTGTACCCCTATGCAGAAACATAAAAATGTAAAGCAGGAAATATGATGGTGTCAGTTTTGTGTCTGGAATGGACAGGAAAAAAAAAAGGTGTGTATTGCTGAATAACAGCAGTTAATACCAACCCTGTCACCTGGATCAATGCTATTATGTGTGGTCCGTCTAGAATCCTTTCAGCATGTGTGCTAGTGGCTGTGGGCTTCGTTTAAGAATCGTCTGTATTGGCGATACATCGTGGGTTGATTGCATAGCTTGGGAAGACGTTTTAAAATGTGAACTCTCCTGTCTGAGGAGGGAGCTGAGGTGCAGTGGCTTTTTCTACCTTGCACGGTGAGACAGTTGATGCTGAAACCCTAACAAAAGGTTTGAATAGGGAAGGTAACCACACCCAACTAGTGTAGAGATGTGGACTCCTAAGTGTGCTATGCTGTTGGATAGGACTAGGAAATGAGATTTAAAACAAAAGCAGACAGAAAATAGGAGATAAGAACTGTCTTAATCAAAGACCATGAGGTAGGGAAGGGAGAGAGGAAAACTCGCAGGGCTACATGCTGTGAGGGAAAATTGCAGTGGTGGGTATGGCAGTGAAAGCTCATCCTTAGGTCCCAAGGCTACCTTTGAGATCCTTTCAGAGCCAGCATCCAGCATGCTGATGCTTATCTCGGACCCTCTCTGATAGCCCAGGTGTATCTTAGAAAATCTATAAGGGAGGTCCAATAATCCTTCTTGGTTCCTGAGTGTAATATAAAACTGTATCGTTTTCTGTCGGTAACCCTGTCTCCAGTTTTTAAATTTTGGAGTCAGTTTTGGGTAAGTCTACGAGAAAGCATTCATTGCTTAGGTTGTTGTTAGTGAAAGTACCTCAAGTGAGGCTGGAAAATGTGGCTATGTGATCCCTTTGGATGCGGTAAATCAAAATAATATACCAAAATAACCAAGAGGAGACAGTCTCCTAAAGTATCTTTAACAAATACAGGGACTGGAAGATGTTTTTTGTCAGACTGCGAAGACCTGCATTTATTTGGACAGCTGCTGCCAAGTGTGGGAGTTCCCCTTTGGAAGGAGTGCCCTTTCTGCAAAGTATGTCTGGCAAATTCCTAAGCCATCATAGTCAGTAATTCTTGCTTATATGATCAACTAAGGAGTCATGGGAGAACAGGGGGAAGTTCCTGCTAGCAAGAAAAATAATAAATGCATAAAAGCTTGGGTAGGAGTGAACCGTCGTCTTTCAACAGTGGAGTTCCACAGGGATCAGTTCAGGTGTCTGTACTGCTCAACGCACTCATAAACTAAGGGGTTGAACTGTGATATTTGCTGGTCTGACTAAATTATTGACTGTTTTAAAGATAGTGTTGTCTGTGAAGAATTGCAGAAAGACTTTATTGGACTGATAGGGCATTTAAATGGTGGATGAAGTTCAGTTTAGATAAATAAAATGGGAGTGGAGGAGAAACCGTTTGGTGGTTTTCTTTCCCTAGTAAATCCTGTAGTGAGGTTAAGAAAGAGAGCTCTGGAGATGTGTGTGGCATGGATGGAATACCTGGTTAGAGGTGCTTGTTTGCTGTTTCCTCTGCAGGGCATCTGGCAAAACTAGCAAGTCAAAAGGGAGCCGCAGGAGGCAAGGCCCTTTCAGCACATTGTGTAGTTAAGCGGTGGAACTCCTGGCCACTGGATGCTATGGATGCTAGAAGGTTACACAGGCTTAATGAGCAACTAGGCAAGTTTACATCCAGGAAATCTATTAAGACTGATTAAACATGAAGATACTAACTATTGAACTGTAAGGTGTTGAATGTTTGTTATGAGAATATTCTTTGACAGTATTCATACAGGTTTGCTCTATTCTTATATTCTACTTGAGGCGTCTGTGTTTGGCCACTGTTAGAGACAGTATTCTGGGCTAGACAGACTTTTATTCTGACCTAGGACAGCTGTTTTTATGTTCTACTAAATGCCTGGCTAGTTCACCTTCCTGACCAAAGGGTTTTGTGTGTACCACATAACTGGAGTTCAAAATGCTGCACAGACAAAATTTTGGTCTTTGTTTTAGAAAGAGTATCTCTTCCTTCTCTGAAGGTTGCAACATTGACCAACTGTGGACATTGGAATTTTGTTCTGAGTGTATTTCATCTAAGAGCTTATTGTCCGCGTTCCCTTGGGAAGAGATTTTAATAATTTTGGGTTCTAAACTCGTATGTTCCTTAAATACTAAAACCTTTTGTTAGCCTTGTATAACCTTTGCTGTATCTTTTGTTACAAAGTTTCTGAATTCAGAGTTAGTCTAAAACTGGTGTTTGAGTGAGGAAGAAATTCAGTAACTATTTTTTTGATACTCAGCCATATTATGAAAAAGGAATTTTTCTTTGTTGGAATTTTAGTTATGGAATTTTACTTAGTATGTGCACTCTCTTGCCTAACTACGCCAAACTACATAACTATTTGAGTTGAAACTGTCTAATGTTATTATTGTAGGCATATTGCCGATCTATTAAATAGTCAAAAGCAGCTGGCAGTATTTCCAGCCAAATCCTTAAGGCTTTCTTTCAGTTTCAAAGGTTAGGTAAAATAATGATAATTTAAAAAAACCCTAGAAAAGTTACAGACATTTTTCTTTGTGTAAGAATGATAAATCAGGATCTTCCAAGGTTACCTTTTCCTTCGTACGCAGTCTTTCAATTGTGTGATCCTTGCTGAGGACCTGAAACTGAAAGGCGCTCAGTACTTGCAACTTACCTTGAATTGACAGTGTGAGCTGAATCATAGGTGGTTTCTGTCCTTGAGTTCTTAGCACAAAGAGAGTTTAAATTCAATGTGTGGTTTGAACTTGAGATTTCAGCTTGCAGAATGATTGTCTTGCTCTGTCAATCCTATTTATGAGTGCTGTCGTGGTAGCATCTACTTTTGTAATGGCAGTCGTAGATGAAATCAGATAACTCCTTTTTATAAGCATGATTTTATAGAAATGGATGGGTTTTGCACTTGATGCCTTGAAGTTCAAACAGTTTTTGCTTTGAAAGGATGTCAGTTATTTTCCCTTCCATTTCTTCATTAAAAAAAGGTCCTTTTTTTCAGTTCGTCTCGAGAGTCATATGTTATACAGACTGTTTGCCATGTTTATTTTGAAATTCATTTGCTCATTTTTCTTTGGAGCGCATTCAAAGTAGGTCAGTCCCTCCTTCAGTAACACTTTTGCTTTCTTGCTTGTGACTTTTAGTACTGGACCTGTGCATTTTCCAAAGAGATGCAAGCATGCTGCTGACAGTACATGGTGCTAGTTATCCCAATGTGAGTGTGGAGTGCTTAGCTGAACCAGAATGAGAACTGTCTTTGACCAGAAACTGCCTATGTAGATTTGTCTGTCCTCCAGGTCACATCATCCCATGAACTGCAGCTTGCTCGTTACCCTCACACCTTCAGGCAAGCAGCATGCGTTTTTGTGCAGGAAGTTCCTGCTGCTAGGGAAAGCTGTTGAAGAGGTGTGGGTCTGAGGCCTCATTTGGGACTGATGTGGTAGGTCCATTGGACCTTGCTTTGAGCTAGGAAGTTGAGATGCATGTGTCCTTTTGGTGCTGGCCAAGGTGGCAGGTGGGTGCGGAAAATGGTCTTCTTCATGTATTGCCCTAGCCAACATAGCCCTAGTTGAAGATGTTCTTCATTTCCTCTTGAAGGGGTTCTGGCCATCTACCTCATCTTTCACCTTGAAAAATATCCTAAGCATTTGACTGAAGGCTTTTCCGTGGTGAACACATGCTTTGCTCCTTCTACTGAAGAAGTGCTGTTGTGAAGACAGTCCAAGGCAAAATTGGGAAGAAAGAGGATGTCAGGTTTTTGTTAAGCAAAACACTGCTCTAAGAGGAGGCAAGTCAGTCCCTGTCAAAATGTGTGTTGATCCACAGAGAGTCATAAATAAAAATTAATACGAAGCAGCAAATGTTTTCTGGGGAAGCTCTTTAGTTTCTTAACCCAGTGTTCTGGATGAAATTCCTTGCTTTGGTGCTAGGAACCAGAAGTTGCAATGTATAGCCCGTTTTTTGACATCTAAAATTCTTTACTCATTGCAGGGAGAGTATTTTCCTCAGTTTTGTCTGGTTCAGCTCAACGACTTGTTGAATCAGAATTAAAAAACTGGGTGTTGAAAAAGCAAGAAAAGAAAATTTCCTCTACTGTTCTCTAAATAAAAAACAATTGAGAGTAGACATACCATTTCACTTGAGGCTGGCTGATCATGGAGAGAAACGGGCTCTTAGGGTAGATATTTTGAACCTTGCCATGGGAGATTGTTACTGACTCTGTTGTCCAAATGACTGTCTTAGGCACTAAGTTGCTTGTCTAAAAGTTTTCTCTCTCTGCATGTTTCTTAGTTAGAAAGAAGAAAGCTTTTTTTAACTATTTGTTGGCACAGTTGACATTCCATTCTTGTTAGAAAATTAGTTTTAAGTTTCACAGACAATTGCTCAAATCCCTTTACAGTTGGGATTTGTGGCAAAACCATTGTTCTGCTGCAGCCAGGAGTTTTGCAAACTCAACACATGCTTCACTAGGTCTCAGAAAACAGGTGTAAAATACGCATTTTTCACAATGGCTTACATGTATGTCTGATTCCTATGAATACTGTGACTGAGGAATTGTTTCTGCCATGCCATGATGGAAAATAGGTTTGTTGATTCAATTAGCTGTGGACAAAGTGTTTACCTGTCAATGTTTGTGGACAGTCACGTCAGACACCTCATAGCTGCCTTGTTTCAGGAATATGTTAATGCTTGTTTCTGTAAAAGAAACTGCCTTGCTTCCTCTGTAAATAAACAGATTACTTGGTTTTTAGTACAGTCAGTAACATCTAAGTCATAACTGTATTATATAAAAAAAAGTTTGAAACAAGCTTTTCTTCTTCTAAGTATAAACCTAAATAGACTACTGATAATGGCATTTATTTTCACCTGTTCCCAATTACAGAAGCACTGGGATTTTATTTGTAACTTTGTGTTGCACCATTCCTATTTTTAAAAGGCAATTTGTGGGTGCATCTACACTGAAGTCTTGGTTTGAATTGGGGGTGACTTCTGTGGAACAAGTGTCCTAATTATCCCCTCTCACTGTGCTTTGCTTTGCATCAGGGGGCGTTCTCGGAGCACAGAGAGCAGACTGAATGTAGCTGAACCAGAAGATGCAGTTCAGGAGCCCTTAATCCAGTACAACCTTTTGTGAACATTCAGTTCAAAGGACCAGATCAAGGCTCATCTGATGTAAAACCTGCAGAAAGATTCTATGTAGATATCAGCACATTGCCACCATCTGTGACACTGGTGTGCTCCTCCTGCTCTGCACTGCCTGCTAGTGCACGCCTAGGTTATATATAGTCTAGCGATACTGTATTTGACTTTAACTGTAGTCCATCTGCAAGCTGATTAATAGGATGCTTGTGATATCATGCGTTCAACATAACGCACAGATCAATGCCTATCTTGCTCAAGTTTTAATTAACTTGGAAGAGAAAGGGAATATATATTTAAAAAAAAAAATTCAGTTATTAAGAGTAGGCGGTGAAAGAGTAGTTACTCGTTGCAGAGTATTGCGTTATCTCTGTACTCTTGTTATTCTGTGTACTCAATGCATTGTTCTGTCAATAAATTGAGCCATTGCCTTTTTTCTGTAAAAGTAGCACTGGAGCAGTTCTGAATAGCTTGAATGAATGGATGATCATTCTGTGTGATTTTCAGAGGTTTCTTGTACTTAAAAAGGAGCTATCAATAATGAAAAATTATATTAGAAAGTTATTTCTTTCTTTTCAAGTTATTTCTTCTGTCTGCCACTATGCATTTTTGTCATTGTTTACCCTTTTTAATTTAAAAAATTATATTTCTAATGGAGAAAATTAATAGCTCTCGAAGTAAGTACACTTAAGAATACTGAAAAAGCTTTTTGCACAGAGCTTTTAGCTCTTCATTAGCGTTTCATTAAGTTTGGTTGTGTAATAAGCCTGTATGATTCTGGATGGAGGGCAGGTAAATTTACCAAAGCCCTGTGGTATGAGAAGCCAACGTTCATTCCACTGTGCCTGTACGTGTGTGTCCAAGTGCAAATAGTATTCTGTAAGGGACTGTAATGGACGCAGTTTCATAGGCAGAATTCTACCAGTATCAGATGTTTAAATTTACTATGCTCACACAGCAAATAGCCACGTTTGAAAAAAACACCAATTATGAATGGTGGTCAGTGAAAAATTACTATTTGCTGTAGCTTGTGCCCCATCTGTAGAAGTCCAAGTACTTGCTAGGAAGGACTAGTTATCCTCTTCAGTCACTCAGATCAAAGAAGTTTTATCTTCCTGAATATTGTCTGAAAAGGTCAATCAGGAAGTCATCTGTGGCCCTGGTTTTGTTCATAGTCCAACAAATTTAACTGGCTTTATTGCAGTAAACCCAAATGATTCTTCTGTGGCCTTCAGGCTTTGGGAAAGCAATCTTCTGACACTGCATGTTGTGTGGAAAAAAAGTGCAAAGATTTGAGTATTATTTTCATCTATGTATGTACGATATGCATGAACCATTAGTAGGAGTTCAGATTGCATGAAAAGAAACAACATGTACTCCCTTGTGCTTTCACAGTGAAGCAAGACTTTTAAATACATAGACTTGCATATTTGCTGTTGACTTCTTCGTTTAGTCATTCTTACCATGCTTTCTGTCTTCACAATAAGCAAACCTTTATTATCTGAACAATCACTAATTTCATAAGGAATATTCTTTCTACAGTACAGTGATGCTCATTCTGAGAAAGGGTGACCAAATGTTCCATGTATTTCCAAATGGTGATGGTACTTTTGGTTCTTGGTTGGTCTACTGTCTTTTTCAATATTTATGGTTTCCCTATCTGTTCCATTTTAAAAAAATGGGTAAGAATGGCAGCTTTTACAACGAGTCATTGACACCTTGGAAATACTCTCACGTTTGTTGCTAGTGATCCTTCATTTGGCCTTGCATCGTCAGTGTCCTCAGCCAGTTAGTAATCACCAGAAAATGCATTTTAACTTACTGGTTACTGCTGTTAAAAACTAAACGCTTCTTTAATTTATGAGCAGTATTTTTTTTTTCCTTGTTCTTTGGAGTCTGAGCTAGCAGCTCTGTGAATTCTGAGCCGGCAAATCACTGAGAATTTAATTTAGGAATTTTTGTGTTGTGGAAGCGTGTTGTTTTCTTGTTGTCACCTTTGCCTTACTTTTGTATCTCAGTGTTAAGAAAGGTTTTTCAGAGTGACCCCTCTTTTGGCAAAAGCGCATAGGATGTGTTTTCCCAGACTCTGTCTGTGTTAGCTTTTAAACCTCTAGAAACTCGTCTGAACAAGGCAAGAAAGGAGTACTTCTTCCTTGCTTTGTTCCAAGACTGCTGTTCATTGCATATGGCGCTTTCCCAGCTCTTTGTGACCTAGGAAATAAGGTCTGCTTTGGAAGGTAAATGCATATTTTGTTGTGACAGGGTTAGTAGGGAAGGTTCTTGCTCAGGATACCTTAGCTAGCAATGTGTTTCGGAGCACCCCAAATGTACTGTAACTGCTGAGGATTATACATCTTAGGGACAGATTGACATTTCCCTTGAGTTTACTGGAGTGTGTTGGGAGGTTGTGGTCATGCAGATGGAAGCCTACTTATTTTTTCCCAGTTAGTTGTGTCTTTTTTAAGATCTATTAGCGTGATGCAGTGGGAAAGATCATTGACAATGAGCTCTCCAAGACCATTTTCAGTTGTGGGGGTTTTGATCAACATATACGTTATATGTGCTCCATTTATTAGCGTATATAATGATTAAAACAGAAAGATGGAGCAGCGGTGATATAATAGTATACCAATACACGTTGCAAATGTATCTGTTGGATATGGAATGAATGCAAAAAGGGTGTAGTTACTGTCATAGGTTACTATCAGTTAACATATGGACTGTTGGGGACCATCAATATTTGCGTCTGTTACACTGAGAATAGATTGCTGAGGTGTTGTTTCTTCCCTTGTAAACTAATTCTAAGTTAGGAGAGCCTACAACAATATGGCTTTGAAAGGGACCATCCAATCTGTAGCAACCAAGGCTTTTGTTTCCTTGAATTTCATCTACAGGGGGTAACAGGAGAGAAATTATTTGACATGAACCACAAAATCACGTGTTCGGAACTGTGTGCTAATTCTGACACAAGTGAAGCCATCAGGCGAACAACATAATGCTGTAGCTTATAAGTTGTCCTCCTTTGACATATTTGGTTATCCATGCTAGAACTCAAGAACCATAAAATGTAACGTAAAAGATAAGGAAAATGGGAACCACTTTGAGGAAAAAAAAAATTATAAACCACACTGCCCTTTGACGGTTTACTATTTATTTATCATGGCTTTTTGTGGAGGATAAAGCGGTGGTAAAAGCAAGTCCAAGATTCGTAAGGCACAGCCTCAAAACCAACAACATTAAAATTTAAGCTCTTCAACAAATGTATAGTCTGTGCACTGATGCATACCTCGCTGTGAGCATCCATATGCCACAGATAAGATGCCAGAACTGCAACTTTACCTCAGAACTGATGTCATCTCCACAGTCGTTTTCCCCAGACTCTCCTCACTAGAAACATGTGATGCATCCGTCCTCTGGCCTCTCTCCAGACATTGTGGAAAAAAAGGCGGTTGCTTGGGTTTAAGGAAGAGGCACTGTTCTAAAACAGGTTCTGCACGCCCCCCCGACCCTGCCCCCTGCAATAATTTTCCTTCCTGCAAGTATTCGAAATTTCCTCTCAATTTAGATCATTGTTACTTATTTTCAGTCTTTTGCTCTTAAAGCACTTCCATGTCTGCAAGGTTCACTGCCTTTGGGAACTGATACTGCATCTTAAAATACTCAATTAATTGTGGTTTTATTCATGAAGATGACCCTGATTGCTCCACAGACTTTAGCAGAAATGAATACTGCATAAATAAAAATGTTCTACAAATGTCTTGATTTTATGTTTTCTAATGAAGCAGCATAGCATCATATGACTGAGGGGGGCTAGTCGATGAGATCAGTCGTCACAAATAATGAATTACTTGTTGACATTTGTTGATTTATTAAAAAACTCAAATGCTGACATTAATAGATAATGATTCATCTAAAGAAGTTGGGATTAGCTCAGAAACGAAATGCAGGAATTCCAGTCTAATCTAAATAAATTACTTTCAATGAACAATTTTGCACTCATGAATGAATGGAAATAAAAAAGTGTGTGCGAGCTCTGAATGACTATTCATGGAATAAGAAATCTGATGTTATCGTAAAGTACTTCTGGAATAATATTGGTATTGATTTTCCTTTAAATAATCCTTGTTAACGGAGGCACATTGCCAGTACCAAAGACTGTGCTATGTGATTCTTATTTCGTGTTTAAAAAAAATTTAATACCGTGTTGAAAGGAGTGGACTTTCATACCCCGTTCTGTGAAAGGTTGACCATAAATTGTGCAACATTCAGTTGATAATGAGATCTAGCTGCTTATATTCTTTGGAGATTAGTTGTTTTTATTTTATTCAAACTTGAGAAAGTACCTCTTTAAGATTCTCTGTATATGCAAAATGGTGTTTACTGTTTCTGATTTATTAGGTGTCCTCACTAGTCTTAACATTTTGGACCAATGAGAGTGTTTCAAGAACATGATTTGTGCCAGAAATTAATTCCAATTCTTTTGGCACACATTGATTTATTTTTTGATGTGGTGGTATTACATAGTTTTGCAGAGAAAATGGATGTCTCAGTAGGGCTTATAAGGCCTCAAGATAAAGTACAGCTGTGGTTGACTATTGGCTTTGGTGGTTTGGGTTTTTTTTTGGGGGGGGTTGCTATTGACATGTTTTCTAGATTAATGAACTACAATTTTGATTTGGTATACGGTGCTTTACAGATGCGTGTTTTCCTGATGGAGAACATTTGCTTGTCAGCTTTCCATGTTGTGCAATAATGATTTGCTAAAACTGAACCGAAAACATGTTGAGAACTCTTGACATCATTATCACAATCTAAGTTCAGAGAGATGTAAGATACGTGTGCATGAATGGTTTTACCTTCTAGCTTCATTGAATGCCCTCTGCCACCCAGCCCTGTCCTCTGCTGGAGGCAGTGACTGATCCAGCTCTCTACATTCTTTTCAAACCCTCAAGATTTTCTGGCCGATTAGCTTAGTAAAATTAAAACGGGAAGGGCTACAAAGTTGATTTTGTAATAGGACGCGACACGTTATGGTGTAGATACTGATGATCATTTAGGAAATGACTAAAAAGTTTTGTTAGTGACTCTATGTTTCAGGTGATCAGATGAAGAAACGTAATAAAGGTGGGTGTCTTTATTTGATTTTTTTTTTATGCTCCCCCTTTTTTTCTAGGGTTCTTTGCAGCCTGATGGAGGCTGCAGATGCTTACGGAGCGCACTGTTCACTCTAGACCATTCTGTTAGCTAACTGTTAGAGGATTAACTTGAGTTGAAAGTGGAAGCCAGGAGTCTTAACAAAATACTGTTAGAACAGCAAGTGACTGGTAATACTGGAGCAACACTTCTGACACTAAAAAGGCTTTAATAAATTCATTTTGTTTGCTGCAGGGGAGAGGAAGGCTGGTAGATTTATTGCATCTGATTCTCCCTTCACAGCAATTTATTTCAAGAGTATTTTAACTGCATACAAGAACAGAATTTGGATTGGTAGTTAATCAGTTGATGTGAAGTAAGATAAGTAATCAATTGCCAGATTGGGTCAATGAGTAACGGAAAATCTGCAATGAAAGAGATGATACTCTAAAATTCAGTGGGTATATACTCTGTTTTATACTCTAACTCTCACAGAGATGAAACTCATCTCCATCTCTGTAATACAGCCATAATAAATATGCAGGTAAATTTATTTTTTTAATTTAAATTCAAATCCCGTTTCTATGCATAATTCATTTCATAGGTGTTCAAAAGTAGGTGGAACAGGAATAAAACTGAGTGAAAAAGGCAGTTTTATTCATTACCATAAAAACTTGCTCGCAGAGCCGATTTGATTGGCAGTAGCATAAAGAGGCTATTTCCAGAGACTCATTCATTTCAAATAACAAAGCAACCTTGGTCATCTCCTCCTCCGCCTTCTCCTCCTCCTCAGCATAACAGTATCTTTTTCACCATTTGAATCTTCAGCTTGTCTAGTTAAAAGACAATAGCCCATGTTATTATAAAATGATTTCAGCTGGTTTGATCTATACTAGTCTATTTTTATTGTTCTTGCAACATTCATATATTAAAAAAAAATATTTTAACCTCATTCTTTTTTCTGCATGGCTTTAGAAAAGACGAAATGTTGTTTGTCATGGAATCATGTTAGATGTATTTTCCTTGCAGATGACCACAAGGTAGAGCTGGTGAAATTTATTCTTTAAATAAGTAGCCAACAAATCTTACTTTCTTTCTCCTATCAGTCCCTATTTTGTGAACTTGTTACGTTTGCTATTTGTGAATTAATACAATAAATATTTACCAGATAGCCTGTTTAAATAGTTTGCCATGGTGCTTCTTAGGAACCGTGTGTTTTAACTGTATTGAATACCTAGTAAGACCATTTTGTTGTTTTTCCCTAGTCACAGCCAAAACAGAATAATAATGATTAGCAAGACATATTAGTCATCCATGATGGCATGTGGCCATTAGAAGACCATATTTCATACTTGAGAGTCATGCCTGTTAAAGTTTGTTTTATGCACATATAAAATTCTTTAGAATAGTGAATTGGCAGATTTGAGAAACTCCAGAATTTCCATTCCCATTATAAATTTCAGTATTTTGGCATTTGTTTTTGTAGGTTGAGTTTTTGTTAGGATGAGTAATTGAAGTATTGGCATCATGTGGATAAGGGATAGTTTCACAGCATGAAATTTTTCAACAATTTCAAATGGAAATTTACAAGCACTTCCACATTTTATATTTCGTGTTAATTAAAGACATTCTTGACTCAAAGTAACCAGACTGCAAGAAGAAACTACATTTATCACTTGCACCATAGTGCCTTAAAAGAGTTTTGATGCAGGTCCGTCTTTTAACTGTTTTCACCTTCTGTCTTTGGTTCCTGCTTGGACTGTGTTTTAAATCTTACACCGAAAGTAGTGCAACTTTCATATGACATATTTCCCTACTGGAACATAGGGAGGTTGCAGAAGCTGTGTTTATCTGCTGACTCCAGTTATAAAAATTCTCAGGCTTTTCCGATAAGAACAATAAACATTATTGAATGGGATGGGACCACATTTGCCTTTCTCACAGCTGCGATCTTGGCAGTTTGTAGCTGTCTGGTTGTTTCGTGCCCAAACCGTATGTCTTCCATTTACCTTCTCTATCTGCAATTGATGAGACTTGTATTTTCTAGCAAAGTTCTTGTTACTTGTAATGCATGACCTGGCAGTTCATACAGCTAGATTTTATCCCTTTTCTCTTGCTACCGCTCCCCAGGTACTAAGTACAGTTTTTGCTTTCTGATATTACGTCCCTCTCCTGTACTGCCAATGCCTCCTCACCTTTATCATCAGCAAACTGAATCAGCATACTCCTAAGTTTATGCCAAAGTCAATAATTAAGATATTAAACAAGGTGTATGACAAACCAAAGGAATATTGTTCAAACATGCATGTCAGGAAAAAATAGAAACACTGAAGCAGAGCAGTGTGTTTCTGGCAAGCTTTTGAAGAAGGTTAGATTGCATAGACAATTATTTTTTGTGAGGGAGAAAAAAATCCTAAAAGCAAATGGTTTATAAAATTGTTCCCCTCTATACCATTATTGCACTCAAATTGAAACTGAAAAAGTCAGAATTCTTGCAGCATTGCCCATACCAAGGATGCATCTGTTCCTTTACGTTCTTCTGGTGACTCCTTGCTCCTTTAGCTAAGGATGTCTAGGGCTGTTCTCCCCTTCCTTTCCCCCAGCTCCTAGCACTTTCATTAGGAAGCGCTCTCAATCGTCTTTATGCAAAGAGGAAGAAATATTCTCCACTGTATTTAATGGATGCAACTTCAGAAGCTGAAAAATTGGACATTCTACACCTATCTTCTTGCGATGAGTGCCAAGTGGGGTGTAATTGGTATGCTAGTCAGAAAGATGACAGAAATCTTGATGTTTCAGGGGAAGTGAGGGATTAAATTTCATTATGCAGATAGGTTTCTACCACCATCCCATCTTCCTCCTCCCATTTTTGGAATGTGGATTAAGTGTGGATAAATTTAATGATTCCTGAATGTAGAAGGACTCAGCTGCAGTAACTCTGTCAAAGAAAAAGAACAAATAGCACGTTTTTAAATGGCACATGAAAAGAATTTGGATCTGTGAGTTATAGGACCTGATTTGCCCTCAGTTTTTATCCAGCCAGCATGATAATAATTGCAGTCGTGAAAAGTGACTGCAACGGTGGCGTAAAATGCTTACCTTCATATGTATTATGAAAAATACCGTTTAAACTTATTTGTAAATTTTTAATCTGAAAATACACAGTGGAGGAATTGGGTCTCTTTAGTCCAACAGATGGTGCTGGGGAAAGGTGACGATGGTTCTCCAACAGAGAACCACACCTGTGAGGTAGAATATTTCACTTGAATTTAAGGACTCCCCCTGCATGTAAAAGGAAGAGAGACGTAACTTGACCGTGACTACAATAAAAATTGTAATTTAGAAGGAAGTAGTTAACCGTCTGTAGTTCTGTAACAGCCTTTTCAACATAAGCGGGAGAGACAAGAAACGCGCCTGAAATTGGTGTGTGATCATTGTGTGAAAGAGACTGTACGGCATGGTTGCCCATGTTACCAGGAGCTGTCTTGATAACTCAGGAGAGTTCTTCCTACTTGTCTTCAGAATAACTGCATTGATTTTCAGTGTCCACTTGTTGGTAACATTAAGTTCAATATTGATCTGTTGACATCACCAAGGGACCAGGCAAATTCTCGTAGTCACATTCTTATCTTAAATTGAAATCAAAATGTCTTTGGGGGCTGATGATGTGATCTTCTACATCCTTAATGCCTGGCTATTGGAAAATGTGTCTAAACTGGAGAGTATAGTGTTTAGGCACGAGCGTGTAGCGCACTGGGTATGTGTGGTGTTGTGTTCAAAGGAAACTGAAATATGCCTTTCAGTAAGAATCAACTCCAGTGATAGCATGGATATGTTTTCTGTTCTGCTTGTGAAGGCATCTTGTTTGGGAACACTAAGTATTTGTTTTCAGAACTTTCAGCCAGTTCAAAATCACACACACGGACAAAAATCACATCTGAAAATCCTGTTTTCTCTATACTGACTAATGTATGCATATATGTTTGCAATACATATTTACAATGAACTGGTCATCCTAAATTATTTGAGCCTTTACAGTGTAAGAATGGCTGTCCTGTGTCAGAGCAAAGGTCTGTTTAGGCCAATACCCTGTCTCCATCTGTAGTGAGAAGCATATACCTGGAAAGGAGAGGGCAAGGGTTTAAGTATGCTTGCCTAGAGCAGTCCCTCAGCTTTCAGAAATCTGAAGCTAAATCTGAAGCTTCCGCTCTGTTCCTCTTATCAGTATAGTAATGTAAATTTGCATATAGTGCTCAAAATGTAACACAGAATCACAGAATGGGTGAAGTTTGCAGGGACCTCTGAAGTTAAACTAATCCAACCTCCCTGCTTAAGCAGGGTCAGCTAGAGAAGGCTTCCCAGGACTGTGTCCAGTGGAGTTTTGAATATCTCCACAGATGGAGATATTCGTACAGTGAATGTATACAGGGAATAAAGCTTAATACATCTTAACAGTTGTTGGCTTTCAGGTTGCTTTATTTTTACTACACTTGGGCATGGAGTTGATGATATGTGGGACTTTTGCTTAGATGTCAAGATTTCTTTGCTTGTGATAATAGGCCACTTAGTCTGTTTAATATATGAAATTAGGATTGTGTTCAATACTCATAATTTTGTATTTATTTACATGGAATTTCATCTGCCATTTAATACCCCGTCACTGAACCTCAGGAGAGTCCTCCTGCAGCTCTTCAGCTGGGCAGAGACTTGCTATTATGAAGAACTTTGATTATGAAAAACGCCAACCAGCTAGTGTCACCTCATTTCTCATCTCAGTTCCTGTGCTGGCTCATTGAGTAGCAGACACCAGCTCTGCTCTGTCAGACTTACTGATGACCTCTGTGCACTGTGAAAACTGAGCGCTTACTCCTTCCCTGTTCTGTATTTCTTAACCAACTGCTAATTCATTTCTGCCTTCTGTAGCTTCCTCAGGGACCTTTGGTGAGGGACTTTGTCAAATAACTTTTGGAAATCTAAGTAGACTAATCAGTCAAATCTCCTTTATTCAAACGTTTGCTGAATCTTGCAAGGAAGTTCTGTGGTTTTGAGACACGGCTTCCCTTTACAGAAGCCACATTGATTCTTTCCCAGGCTATCATACATATCCATATAGCCACGGATCCTGTTCTTAGAGCTTTAAATTACTTCGGCAATATAGAGCAAGCGTACAGTCCTCCAGTTCTTCAGATGTCTCTCATAATAGTATTTAAAAATCATTGTCACATTTGTTTCTTTGCAGTCTAAAAGGGTTAAGTGGCGTACGGGAGGTTATGTAACACCTTAATTTGAGCTATTTCATCCATGAGTTCAAATTAACCTGTTAAGTGAGTCTCAACCGATGTCCGTAATGTGCTATTGGTAATTTTATCTGTTTGTTCCAAAATCTCTTCTGCTTCTCTCTCTCTTCATTTTGGGAGTTTTGAGCCCATTTATTTTCTAACTAAAGAATGGTTCTAGCATTGGAAAAACTTCAGTTTGTTCAACATCAGATTTATCATAGGCTGATCAGTAGACATAAGCTCTTTACAGAATTAAAGTTTTAAAATCACAATGCAGCTGCTCTTCATTCTGTTGTGGCCATTCTGCAACAGCAAAATGCTGTGGAGATTGCCTTCAACACAGAATACTTTTCATTCGGTGAAAAAGACGGAAGAGGCTCTCCTGCCCCTTGAGGCACATGCCTGTAAATACTAGATCAGAGGGAAGAGTGAAGCAGAAGCAAAGCCTGCTGTTCGTCTTTGTGAGATTTCATCCTACGCCTTCCTTTTACTGTACTTTAGCAGAGTTTGGGCAAGGTGAAGGTCTTCACGTATTTTTACTGGTTTTTATGTCTGTCCACATGGTGTTGGCTAAGTCCAGCCAAGGAGGAATCTGTATGGCTAAAGATAAGCAAAAATTTTGTGAAATTATTCTACATCCCCATGCTGTGACTAATCACTTCATTTGTCTTTTTGATGAACTGTGCAAGGGACCCAACAGTTTGGGAAGCTGAGGGATAGGAGTTGGTTTCCTAGCTATTAGGCAGGTTGAGAAAAGGCAGAGTGCTGTTTTAGGCATACTTTTTAGTACAGAAATGGTGAATGAAGATTGCGAGTTTTGCATCAAAACTACGGTTTTCCAGTGGTGCTGGAAATTATTTCAGTAACAATTTGTTTGTATAGGTTGTAAGAGAAGTGCGTGTGACTGAATGGCTGGAAAAAATATTGTCGTTATTGGACAGTGAAATTTGTGCCTAAATTGCCTCCATTTGGCCTAATTAAGCTATGTAAGGACTGTTTCAGTATCTACAAATCAGTAATTTGAACACTAGCTTCTTGGCTCGTTACTTCTTTCTGTCAGCTTTCATTGTGTCAGTGTTCATCTATGACCTTTCATTACAATATCAGTTTTGTTGTAGAAAAAACTTACTGTTGTTTAACTGCTTGGAAATAAAACAGGTGAGTGTTTACTGAAACTAATTGTGCTTAGCGTTGTCCCCAAAACAGTAAGAGTTGCTGTTGCGAACTCTATAATTAATGTAGATGCCTTAAAAGCATGTGTGCACACACACATGCAGGCGCACGCAGGCACACCTCAGATGGATGAGAAGGTAACTTGCAAGTTTTTCACGTGTAATGACTTGTGTGGTTCCTTGTGCTGTCAGGTGAACAGAACCACCAGAGAGTGTGCGCTGCTGAAAATGAACTGAATGGTATGTTTTTGGAAGCCTAACGTAAGATGTATTTTTCTTTGGAAGTGTTTGTCCCAGCTTATATCAGTGATGGACAACATAGCATTCTGAATTTAGGTAAAAAGTCTCTCCAAAGAGTATTTGGAAGCTGTAGGTCATAACAGTCTTGAGTTCCATTAGAGATGGTAAATGGAGCATTTTCAGTTTCGCCTGGATAGAATCATTAAGGTTGGAAAAGACCTCAAGATCATGGACTCCAACCATAAATGTAACACTGCCAAGTCCACCACTAAACCGTGTCCCTGAGCACCGTGTCTACACATCTTTTATAATCCTCTAGGGATGGTGACTCAACCACTTCCTTGGGCAACCTGTTCCAAGGCTTAATAACCCTTTTGGTGAAAAAATTTTTCCTAATATGCAGTCTAAACCTCCCCTGGCACAACCTGAGGCTGTTTCCTCTCATCCTGTCACTTGTTACTTGGGAGAACAGTGCAACACCCACCTCGCTACAACCTCCTTTCAAGCAGTTGTAGAGAGCGGTAAGGTCTCCCCTCAGCCTCCTTTTCTCCAGACTAAACAGCTCCAGTTCCCTCAGCTGCTCCTCATAAGACTTGTGCTCTAGATCCTTCACCAGCTTTGTTGCCCTTCTTTGGGCACGCTCCAGCACCTCAATGTCTTTCTTGTAGTGAGGGGCCCAAAACCAAACACGGTATTAGAGGCGCTGCCTCACCAGTGCCGAGTACAGGGGGACGATCACTTCCCTAGTCCTGCTGGCCGCACTGTTTCTGACACAAGCTAGGATGCTGTTGGCCTTCTTGGCCACATGGGCATACAGCTGGCTCATTTTCAGATGGCTGTTGACCAACCCTATCGGTCCTTTTCCTCTGGGCACCTTTCAAGCCACTCTTCCCCAAGCCTGTAGCGTTGCATGGGGTTGTGTCCAGATCCCTCTGTAGAGCCTTCCTACCCTCAAGCAGATCAACACTTCCGCTCAGCTTGTTGTTGACTGCCAAATTACGGAGGGTGCACTCAATCCCCTCGTCCAGATCATTGATAAGGATATTAAAGAGAACTGGCCCCAACACTGAGCCCTGGGGAACACCTCTTGTGACCGGCCACCAACTGGATTTAACTCCATTCACCACAGCTCTTTGGGCCTGGCATTCCAGCTAGGTTTTTACCCAGGAAAGACTACACCTGTCTAAGCCACGAGCATCCAGTTTTACCAGGAGAATTCTGTGGGAAATTGTGTTAAAGGCTTTACCAAAGTCGAGGTAGACAATATCCACAGCCTTCCCTTCATTCACTAAGTGAATTCACCAAGCTTGTCAAGCAGGATTTGCCTTTCATAAACTCATATTGGCTGATCACCTGGTTGTCCCATACATGCTGTGTGATGGCACTCAAGATGATCAGCTCCCCGGCCCCGAGGTCGGACTGACAGGCCTGTTGCTTGCCAGATCTTACTTCCGACCCTTCTTGTAGATGTACGCTACATTTGCTAACGTCCAGTCAACTGGACCTCCCCAGTTAGCCAGGAGTGCTGATAAATGCCTCGGTACCCTTGGGTGGATCCCATCTGGCCCCATAAACTTGTGTGTTTCTAAGTGGTGTGGCAGGTTGCTAACCATTTTCCCTTGGATTACAGGAGCTTCATTCTGCTTCTCATCTCTGTCCGCCAGCTCAGTGGGCTGGGTACCTTACGATGACTCATCTGGTACAAGTGCTTTTGACACTAGCCAGTGGGCACAGGGGATGCACAGCTTTCTTCTGTGCCTGATCAGATGAAGGATTCTGAAGGTATGCTGAGCTCCAGTTGTTGTGCACAGCAGCCTCGCAGGGACTGTGAGTGTTTCCCCATACTTGAGAAATTTCTGAAGCACTGTCAGCACCCCTGGTGTTGCCCTCCTTTCCCACCTCGTACGGAGGTGCTCAGAAGAGATGCTTGTGACTGATTGAATCTGCTCCTTTTTTCATGCCTGTGTTTTGCTGACTCCACGTCTCTTCTCAGACTGTCACACTTCTGCCAATAGCTGCAGTCCATAATTTCTTGTAAATATCTAGTAGTAGCTCTAGTCGCTTGACAATTTCTTGTCTTTCTCCAGCTAAACTCTCATTTTATGTGTCTTCTTAGGGTCACCCTTCTTATAATGTGACGCAGAAGAAAAATCCTCCTTTCTTCCCCAGCTGCCACACTGCACTTCTGTGAGCAGTGCAGAGAGGAAAGCCACTGTGAGAATATTCTTCCTCGCTTTTAAGTTTTTCAAACAAAATGCAGAAGTCCGTTATCACTGATTTTGCCTTTTCCAGAACCTTGAATTTTGTTAGAACTTGCTGCTGCTGGGAAGCGATACATTTTAATCTGATCCCTCAGTCATTCAGAAATAAACATTTTAATTCACTCCGGAAGAGTTATTCATGTAAAATGAACTGACCTCAAAAATTTGAAGAGGAGACTGCAAAATGAAACAAGTGTTATGTAACTCAGAAACTGTTTATTGTATAGTGTCAGACTTCACGGGGGTCTTAAACTGGGAGTCATGTCAGGATTTGCCCTGCCATGTAGTTGAAGAGAGATAGCGGTATGCCACCCCGGCAATGATTTCAATTCAAACTTCAATGCAAAATACATGGTTTGAGTGTACCTTTCTTTCATATGATGCTCATGCGCCAGACTCTTTACCAAAGCTGCTTAATCTAGTCTTGAAAGACTAACGTAAAGTATTAATATTGTTAATTGGCCATGCAGACTTTTGCCTCTGAGTTTCGTAGGGCTGTACTCTTGACAGTATTGTGATGATTAATACGATTGCTGTTCATTGATTTAATTTCTCCCCTCTAAGTATGAGCCGAATCTACCACTGGAACTGTTATTTTCTGAATTTTAAGTCCGAGAAGCTGTGGATAGGAGAGTACTCTTTCATCCCATAGAGAGTGCTCTTCAGGTCAGACTGTCATTACAATCATTATGAAACAAAGGCGATTTGTTTTACATTTAAAATACATTTAACATTAAAAGTTATTTATTTTAAATGACAGAAGGGGTTTGTATTTGTATTTAAGAAATTTTTATTTGTATTTAAGAAATTTTGCCTGTAATAGCATGTGCAAAGTTTGGTACACAGCAAAATAACATAAAATATGGTTTCACATAAAAGAAACTTGCCTAGAGTTTCCTGAAGTTCAGCTTTAAAAACTGGCTCAGCCTGTTCTTTTCCTTTCTCACCATCAGTCAGTGAAGTAAAATGTTAGCTTGAAAACTGTCTTCATTTCATTCAAGTGATTGCTTGGGTAGGCACAGTTGTTCTCGTTAAAAGCAGATACTGAAACGGAATCAGAGTACTTGGAAAACAGACTTTTCTTGTCTGCCTGCTACTCTACAGTAAATTCATTGCTCACCAATTATGCAAGTAAGAACTTCATGGCACCATCTGCATGTTTTAAGTGATGATGATTCTTTCTGTGCATTGGTTCTATCATTCTCTTCCTCCTACTTAGCAGATTTCTTGTAGGGAATGGTGGTGTTGTGGTTTAACCCCAGCCGGCACCTCAGCCCCAACAGCCATTTGCTCACTCCCCTCACAGTGGAATCAGAAGAGTAAAAGTGAGAAAACTCATGGGCTGAAGTAAAGACAGTTTAATAGGTAAAGCGAAAGCCATGCACATCAGCAAAGCAAAACAAGGAGGTCATTCACTGCTTCCCATGGTCAGGCAGGTGTCCAGCCATCTCCAGGAAAGCAGAGCTCCATCATGCGTAATGGTTACTTGGGAAGACAAACGCCATCACTCTGAACATCCCCCTGCTTCTTTCCCCAGCTTTGTATGCTGAATATGACGCCATACGATATAGAGTATCCCTTTGGTCAGGTCGGGACAGCTGTCCCGGCTGTGTCCCCTCCCTAACTCCCTGTGCACCCGCAGCCTCCCCGCTGGTGGGGCGGTGTGAGGAGCAGAAAAAGCCTTGGCTCTGTGTAAGCCCTGCTGGGCAATAACGAAAACATCCCTACGTTATCAACACTGTCTTCAGCACAAATCCAAAACATAGCACCATACTAGCTGCTGTGAAGAAAATTAACTCTGTCCCAGCCAAAACTAGCACAGGTGGTTGTTTCCATTACACAATGCCATGCAAGTTATTTGGGAAACCCAAATAATGATGATGATGATGAAAACTATTCAGAGACTTGGCATGTACCATCGGCATTTAGAAGTGCAAAGTAGTTACAGGTGAAGATGCACAACAAGGCTAGCAGTGATAGTTTTGGAGAAGACACAATGCATATAAACTGCTGTGAAGCTGCCATTGTTTTGTCTTTGACAAAGGGAAAGGCACAGAGGTACCACCCTCCTGGAGCCTCTGAACAGCTGCATGGATACTTGCCATTCACTGAAGTTTTTCCTGTGAATTTGGCACCGCAGTATCTACCTTCTCAAGCTAAAGGAAAGCTGTCATCGGTGTGCCCATGTATACCTTCGTCACACCGGAGACATACAAAGTTGGATGTATGAGGCCACACAAGAATTTTTTGGGTTTTGGCTTGGTTTTTTTTTTCCCCCCAATGTGAAATATGATTTGAATGTCTGTTGGGTTTGTTTGTGCTAACAGTGGTTGGTGGCTTTGAAGTAAACAGATATGTTACTTCATTTGTATGACACTAACTGACATTAGGTTTTCAGCTTATCTTTAGTACTGACCATTCATACAAGGTTTTGAGTATAAAGTAAGTCAAATACAAAGATGGTTAATGAAGACCCTAAAAGAAAGTATGTATATATACATGTATTTTTTTAAATATGCCAGTCTGGCTTTAAACTCTGATAGTTGGATCAAAGTTAGGAGATCCAAAATTTTATCTAGCTTGAGAAGGTGCTTAGCTTCTCAAGCTATCTAGACCCCTGCTGTTATCACTAGAAAGAAGCAAATAGTAATTCATCCTGCCTGTGTTGTGCATCTGTTTTACAAATAGATGGGTCACCTTCTGAAAGTGCCACCGTTAGCGCTTGAGGATACTTTGACAGCAGGATTAAACCAAATACTTTGCACAGCTAACATTAAGAGATTCACGTCTAAAGAAATTGCGCAGCATCTTTCCAAGTGCAGTGGTGTAAACTGTTTCCTGCCAGATGAGTTCTGTCTGCCTGGCTATGTTGGGTATGTGAATGCAGTTTTATGCATCCAAGAATATCACCTGGCTTGTTACTGCAACTTGAGTAGTATTATACGTAATAGGATAAAAGACCTAGATTATCTGTTAGAGTAAAAAATCAAGCATTGGCATCAAATTATTGAATAACAGAGCATTTGTAATGTTGTAGATGTAGATTGTGTGGACTGTCTCGCCACCAGACAGATGGAATTCTGTTTATAGAATGGCATTGTATCATTTAAATCTGACTGGAAGAGCCTTTCACTGGATCTGTTTTTAATGAACTGTTTTGTTCTCTAATTATTTTTAATTAAATACAAGTTTTGTTGGTTGGGTTTTTTTTAAGTAGATCAAAAAAATTGTCTGCAGTAAGGCAAGAAGTGGGAGAGCTGCTTCAATAAAGCAGTTAAGTGTGGGTGAAGCTGAACATCTAAGCATTGCAGGTGATTACACTTCTGACAGAGTTTCTTAGGAACAGCTTCTGAAACCAAATTAGAAAAATATAAAAATACCGATGCATTAGATACGTTGATTTTACAACAGAGAGATTTTACCCACTATTTTATTATGGCAGATCTGCAGTTAAACATACCTACATCCAAACAGCACCCTGAAACATCACTAAAACTTTGAAATCTGGCTAGCTTCAGATTTGCAAAACTGTCTTTTTTACAGACTTGAGAATGTATGCGGAATATGTCACAGCTTACTTTATTCCAAATAGCTTGATTTGATAAGGATCAAGTAGTTCCTCAGTCTTCATGCTGATTTCTACAGACAAAAATATGTTATCTTGAAAGTATCTTTCCGCATATCTAACAGCAATTTCATTCCATCATTTCAAATATCTTGGGGAAGGAACTTTCAGAAAACAGTAGACCATCAGGAATATGATGCATATATGAAATGTGTGCACACAGAAACACACATACCTACCTTTTTTGGTTGTTTTTTCAGAGTCTTGTCAGGAAACTTTTTTAATCTCTTTCGGAAAATGTATTCGTTTTAGTTGTGATCGGGTATTAGAATCTACAGGTTATTTTGTTATTGTACATACAGATCCTTACAGAGATGTCTCCTTATAGTTGCTTTGTACAGTCTCTAAAGATGTGGAAGTACACAACAACCAGTGGCAAGGAGTAGGACAAGACTCATTGGCTTAACCTGTGGTAAGGATGATTTAAATGAGCTATCGGGAAAGTGCAGGATAGGTCTGATGAGGTGGTCCGGGAATGCAGTTGGCACATCTCAGTTGAGTGCTCTATACCAACAGGCCTCTCGGTTGCTCATTATCTCCTCTTCTTCCTCTCCACTGGCCCCACACCTCTCAGCCTTTGTCTCCTTGGTCAGTTCCCTAATACTTGGATTCCTCTGCATGCATGCTTCTGCTTGCCTTTATTGCTGCTCTCCTCTGTCTCTTCCGTTCAGCAAGGGGCTCAGGAGCCCTGGGGGACTGAGGAACGAGGGGCCCAAAAGCAGAAGGTGCTTCTGTCCCTTTTCAGGTCTACTTTCTGTAGCCCTGCGGCAGTGCTGGCCCCAGCGTGCAGCCAGAACTCATGAAACAAAGAGAACTGATTGTTTTGTCCTCTGCTTTGAACCTCATCCAGGATGTTGATGTGCCTGGCCTCTCAGGAATGATTGTGCTTGATGTCTGTTTCAGGGAGCTGAAAAGAGTAACGAGAAGATACCATGAGAAATGGTATATATCATTGCAAATCCAGAGACCTTTTTTTGGATTCTGGAAAGCAGCTGCGGGTTTCAGTAATTTTAGTTTTCATTGAGGCTACAGTAGCTGCACAGGTGCATGGATAAACTTCTTGCAATCTGTTTTGCGGAACTAAAATTTCAGTAATGTTGAGGATGAAAGGATCTGCTGCTCTGTTTAACAAGCTTCACAAAGTGGCTTTTAATGAGGTAGTCAATGGAGAGTTTCCGTGGTCTAGTGATGTTTTGCATGGGCTGGCAAAGAAAGATGCTGTCATTGCTTCTGTCAGCACTGTTCTGTGTGTCTAGTGGATACAGACGCCTGAGTGCTTCATATGCGTGCGTGCATTAAGATACATATATCAACTTCTTATGTGTATAACATTTACTTAGTTTTGACAACAAATAATTACATTGGTCAGCCAAGGCTGGGACTTTTTCCAAGGCCCTTCAGTAAATCAGGGAACTTGGAAGCAGTAAAAGTACTAGTGTAGTTGTTCTCCTAGTGACAAAAAAAGCAGCAGCTTGGGATAGAATGGTGGAGGCCAAACCTCTTATGCTGTAGGTGAACCTTAGAAGGTGGCTTGACGAGAATCCAAGCTGTAAAACCTGTTTCTTTCACAGCTGAAAGAGCTTGCTTCCCCAGAAAGCTCGTAGGAGCTCTACCAGAAAATACGTGTGTCCCCCACCCCATTTTGTTTTGTTTTGTTTTGAACTATTGGCTAACACTCCTAAAGTCCTCCTAAAGGAGGACATTCTTGTCATCCAACACCGAGACACGTTCGTGGTCCTCTAGCCATGTTCCAGACCAAAAAATGAACATTTTGCAAGGCTTTTTTTTTTTCTTACCCGATTAACATATAAACTCTACTATGTCAAATTAAAGTTATTTATGTCTCATTATGACAATTCAGAGGGTTTCCAGTCTGTTCCCTGTCTGCTTCTTAAAGTTCCATTACCTAAGATTTTTATGAGATCAACTGTGACCGTGCATTCCCAGTGTAGTTGTGTGACCTGATCTGTGTAAAATACAGTTTCTGAATATTGTGCATTTGTCAGGAAGTGGAAGAAATAAATTTCTTTAAGCTGTTGATCTTATCCCGTCATCTGATATGCTACAAGAATAACTCATATGGTAAAAAAGACTGAAATAAATTCTTGGTTTATTTTTGAGGTAATTACATTAGTTCGAATAATTCCTTTTGAGTGAAACTGCAACATACAGGCATATTCGGCAGTAAAATATCAAAAATCTGATACATTGCGGTGCTCCATGCTATTGTATGCCTATGGCTGGAAGAGGTATGTAATTTCGTACTTCAGTGTGGTAATTCACAGGGCCATGATCTCATTGCAATCACGGAGACGTGGTGGGACAGCTGGCGTGACTGGAATGCAGTCATGGACGGCTACGTACTTTTCAGGAAGGACAGGCCAGCAAGACGGGGTGGTGGAGTTGCTCTTTATGTCAGAGAGCAACTGGAATGTATCGAGCTCTGCTAGGGGTGGATGAAGAACGAGTCGAGAGCCTATGGGTAAGAATTAGAGGGCAGGCCAATACAGGTGACACTGTTGTGGGTGTTTACTACAGGCCACCTGATCAGGAAGAGGAACTTGACGAGGCCTTCTACAGACAGCTGG
>VZSC01019062.1:46535-72037 GCA_013398225.1 Steatornis caripensis | reverse complement strand
TGTCAAGAGGATGGGGTCAGACTCTTCTCAGTGGTGCCCAGCGACAGGACAAGGGGCAATGGGCACAAACTGGAGCACAGGCAGTTCCACCTGAACATGAGGAGGAACTTCTTTACTGTGAGGGTGACAGAGCACTGGCACAGGCTGCCCAGGGAGGTTGTGGAGTCTCCTTCTCTGGAGAGATTCAAAACCCGCCTGGACGCATTCCTGTGCAACCTGCTCTAGGCTAACCTGCTTTAGCAGGGGGGTTGGGCTGGGGGATCTCTAGAGGTCCCTTCCAACCCCTACCATTCTATGATTCTGTGATTCTATGATTCTATAATTCTCCCTGAAGTACTTTAGGCCCGTAAGATTGTTTTTTCTTTCTTAGGGTAGCTTGCAGTATGGTATTTGAGACGGTGTTCATACAGGGCTTGTACCAAAACCTGCAAGACACTTATAGGTAGTTCTGAAATGTGTAGTCCATTTCTATCTGTTGTTTTTTATGCTAGTATCTGCATTTCCTCCTCCTAGCATTTGTGCTCCAGTGTCGCAAGGAGAGTATTTCCAGATGTTTCCATATGGTACTGCTTTCTATGATTGCTGTCTCTAAGGTGATGTCTGCACGTACTCAGATCTTTATGACAATATCCCTTAGCTCTTGAGCAGTCATTTTGTGTGAGTTGCTAACGTCTGTTTATAGATACTTATGAACAAAAGCCAAAGTGATAAACTATATCCTCAGACACACATACAGGTCTGTTTGGAGGCAGGGTTTTTGCGGAAGAAAAAGCATTTGTGTTTTGTCAAATGGAAAACATAATTGACTGTACTGGAGCTACGCTGTCTTACGTCAGTTGAGGACTTACGTTTTGCGCTGGCTAGTTCACTGTAGTGGGTCAAATTCTTCTGTGCCTTGCCTCCCGTTGCTCATCAGGTTGCTTAGACAAGAGCTGAAATTGTGCCAGTGACAGCAACTAAGCTCTGTTCTTTAAAAACACAAATATCTGCCTTCAGCTCATCTGCTGGGCCTTACTTCATACAGGGAGGGAAGACTTTCTTTTTACTTTTTATTGAAATCTTTAATTTCCTTTTCAGAATGAATTTCTTGACACCATTAGTATTGATGTGCAGCAGTCTTCTTTGGTACCCTTACCAAATGCTTGCATAGAAAGAAGGAAAACACGTTGCTCTGTGCCTAAAAGACTAAAAAATCTGATTTCTAAAGAATAGGGAATAATGGAGGGCCAGGACCAGCTCAAAATACCCTAGCGTACAGCATCAAGTGTTCCCCTGTACTAGCAGTAGTTTGCAGGAGACTCTTGAGACAAAGGTCTCTAGATATGAAATAACAGAAAATATGTTCATCTGTCTCCAGCTTTGCCAAGATTCACCTCTGCGCTGAAGAGGGCATGTGGGTGTAGAGACACTGATGGTGTGACATAGCTCCGTCTGGAGAGCAAAGGTTCACTTTGGCTCAGGAAGGTTTTTGTGTCTTTTAAAGTTAGTTAGCTGGGGAGGGGTCTTCCTGACTAGATCAGGTTTAATTCTTGTGTGCTTTCCAGTGTACGTTCCCAGCTTTGTAGTGTCTGTTTTAAAAAAACGCATACTTTTATCCTGCTAAATTACTTATGACCTGTTGGTTAATGGCCTCTTTTATTTAGGTAATTCATGAAAACACTGAGCATCATCAGATGCCGGAACAGACACAGGACTGATAACACATCTGATGACACATGTAACTATTTTTAACTATCAAACAATTTATAACTATTATCTCAATGTGTTTATCCAGTGTTTCACTGACCCTGTAGCATTTTCTCCTAGACTATCTCTCTGTATTATTTCTGAGAAGGTTGTGCGAGGTGATGATGTAAGCTGCATGGAAGTGAAAGCGTGTGGCATCTGCTGCCTCTACCAGTAATGAGGCCTGTTACGGTGGAGGAGACGCTTTTCAGTTGGAAGATGATTTGCTCTTGAAAAATGAAAGTTGGTTGCCAGTCATCAGCGCTTCATTCTCTGGTGCTGACAAATACTTTTCCTAATTATTTTTTCCCCTCATATTTCTCCAGAGTGTGAAGCTGTCTGGAGTCTGTTTTCCTCTTCTATTCTTTTTTCTTCTAGAGACAGTGGCCGTTTGGCTTTCTTCTAGTCTTCCTCACTTATTTCCACTGAGTTATCAAATATTGCCACTTGTGGCTTTGAAATTTCTTCAGATCGCTCTTTTAATATTCTGAGATAAAACTTACGAAGGTCAACAAACGTGATATCTAGGTACTCGTTGATATATTCTCTTCCCAGTCTTAAACTGTCACAAAGCTGTTACGATTCTTCTGCTCACCTGAAGAAAGCTGACCCTTTAGTGCCATGTAGAGTTTTTCTGATTGTTTCTTTTCCCTCTGGACCAAGTAGCTTTTGGTCTTCCTCGTAACCTCCCCCTTGCCTTTGATACGACTCTCCCTGTTTGCCCTTGTTTTTCAGAGATTGCCTGTGTAAGCCCTTGCTTTCTTTTGCAATCATCTTAAGTAATATGACCTATTTTATTTTGGAATGTGTGTTTGTTGTTTTCATTTTTTTTTTCCTGTTCTGCTTTGTCTTCATTGTGGTTGGGGAAGAGTCCAATTTGCCATGTTGGTCTTTTAGTGTACTTCCCTATCGCTGTGCTGCATTGGAATAGTTTGCACTGCTGCTTGTAGCTATATTTTCTGTCAACTCTCCTAAATGCTCCCTTGCCTTACACTTGCTTGCCTGAGATTTAACTTACTGCACAGCTGGGTTATGGTGCGAATCTGTGACTATTGCTGGAAATGTAATGTTGAAAAGGCTTTTATTTAGTGACGTACCAATCTGTACTTTCTCTTTGAAGCAGGAAGGACCCTGATTGCTTTGTAAGTTTGGCCCTGCGTGCAGTAGAACTGTCTGCAAATAGGGTAAATATTAGCTAATTGGATCAATTTAGCCGGTGGGAATTACTATTTTTGATGGTAATGTCTAGTAAAGGGTTGCTATGGGTTTTTTTTTTTTTTCAGACTGAACAAATGGAGACTTTGTGGACGTATTTGTTCTTAAGCGGCAGAATATGCTATTCACAAATGTGGAGATTTTCGTCTGTCCCCGAGCAGCGTGTTAGTAATTATGCTAGATATCTTGTATACCTACACTCATTCAGATGAGTTTTCCAGGCAGATTCAGGGAACTAGTTTCCATAAAAAGAAACTTATGTTTATATATAGTTGCTATATAATCTAAAAAAGTAAAACATGATGTGTCTTTTGCATAGAGTGTGCTGTCAGTTTTGTTCAGTGTTAACATCCTTACATTTCTTTTCCACAAGATACTGGGTGCGATTATATGCACAGAGGTAATATATTTCTTTGGGCCTGTTAAGAAAGTAATTTGTTAAGCAGTATAGATGAGTAATTTTCATTTCACAGGGAAGAATTCCAGGTCCTGTGAGATGTCACAAATTCTTAATAATTCACATAACCGTTGTGTTTGATGTTTCATCTGTGACAGGGTGAAACCCAAGAGTGAAATATTGATACTATCTACATCTGATAGCAACCACATACTTTGGAAGAAAACCCAAAAACCTGTAAATTCTTGAGTAGTTGTAGCATTAGTAACGTAAGATTTTTTTACCTTACCAGATGCTTCTGAATACTAGATTTCTGGATCCTTATAAAACTGATAATGCTTTTGTGTGTACTTCCGGTCTTTCTAAAAAATAATTTAGCTTCTGCTCGTTTCGCTAGCTCAAAATCTGTGCATTTCAAGGTTTGGGAGTCCTTTTTTAAGTAGGCACTTCTGTTCAGCTCTGTAGGAGATCTCATGTTATAAAAGCCAAGTTCACACTTTTTAGATGCGACACAGCTATACCTAATTTTGATTAAAAACTTGCTTATAGAGTCATAGAATCATTTAGGTTGGAAAAGACCTTTAAGGTCTTTTTTAAGGCCTTAAGTTATAAATTGCTGGGGTTTTTTTTTCCTACAGAAACAATAAAAGAATGGTTTTAAAAAATCAGAGCTTGACAAAAATACTATTCTGTTTGGCAATAATTCGGTATCTTGTTTGCATTTCTAGAGGTGGGGAAAATTCCAGATGGTGAAAAGGCTTGCTCTCTCCTAAAAAGTAATATCATTCAAAATACGATTTAATCCTTTTATGAGGGTTATGTGAGAAGCTTTTAATTTGATTTAAGGTGGTGTTTCTGCCCTACACTGTGAATAGAAGATTTAAGTAAGTTTCTTTAAGTTTTAATACAGCTTTTACTGAGTCATTCTACTTCCATGAATACAGAAACAAACTTTACTGTCTGCAATTCAGAGAAAGTTAGACTTTATTGAGATTTTTTCTGCTGTAAATATTAAGGAAGAAAAAACATAGTAGTTTTGTAGGAAATCTAGATGAGAGGAAATATTCTTAACAAACAGAAAAAGGGGGCTGTGTTACCTTTATTTTTTAAAGGAAGAAACACTTCTGGAGGAACACTGCTTGCTTTCTCCTCTTCCCCATTACCTGGTCTGTAGTAGCTGTTGCTCTGATGCAGCTGTCAAGCATGCATGGAATAAATTCAGTGTAAAGCTAGCATCTGTTGTGGAGTCTCCTACTGGCCTATGTACAAGTAGAGGCTATATGTCCGACAGCAGCGTCACGTGAGATGAGAGAAAGGCATGACATGCAGTGACAAACATTTAGGAACATTGATAACACATTCATTTTTTTCATATGCTTTTATAAAAGTATGGCATCAAGAAGATGAGATGCGCATTTTAAACATTTCAGTAAAATAGTGAAGTGAGAGAACTCATTCATTCAACTTATAAATAAAACTTGTGAGTAGTCACTGGGTGGCTGTCCAGGTTTGTTGACATGAAGAGCAGACAGTTGCACAATCAAGATTACCTTAAAAGATTTATCAGGAGCAAATATTCTTACATCTATAAATATTTCTATTGAACAGTGTTTGAAATAAATCTGTCAGTTGAAGCTACAAAATTATGTGCACTTACAACAGTCCACTCCACGAGAGTCTGATTTTAACTGCTGGAAGGAGAGATACAGTCCTTCAATATTAAAGCACAGAAAAAGGCACTTGTAACACTTGAGAAAGTACAGACAGCAAACAGGTGAGTTAGTAAATATCAAACTCTGCTTTCAGAATAAATTTCTTTGGCACATTACACTGAACATATTTTTAGTAAGATTGTAAGTGTCCCCAGCTCGTACTTTCCTCATAATGTCTTCAAATGCTTATTGAGGTCCTAAAAATGCGTGGAGCAGAGTACCTCCCAGATGGCAAAGGATTAATTAGGAATACGCTTAGAGCCTAAGGCCATTCATGTTCATGCTGTCAAAGTTGTCCGGATTTACTTTCAAAGAAATTTTGAACTTAACTTGAAAAGGGATGGATCGCATGAAAGATACAGGACTTTTGAGGCTCTGGGTTTTCCAGTGATACCGAGAAAGCATTGTAGAAAATGCATC
This sequence comes from Steatornis caripensis, assembly GCA_013398225.1. Taxonomy (NCBI): domain Eukaryota; kingdom Metazoa; phylum Chordata; class Aves; order Caprimulgiformes; family Steatornithidae; genus Steatornis; species Steatornis caripensis. The sequence continues at coordinate 66,568 of VZSC01019062.1, read as the reverse complement.
TCTTCCTTTTTTCTGGCTAGTGGTGTGGCTCTCATGGAACTTTTCCTAAATTAAGCTTTGGAGCAGGTTCAAAAATATTTTTCTTCAAAATGGATCTTTTTTCTGCCTTCCTTTAAAACCCACTTTAGTTATTAGAAGTTTATGTAAGTGTACTTATCTGCTTTAAATTTGCAACAAAAGGAAAAGCTTTCAAATTGATCATAGTTGTGAAAATTACTGGTTTGCTGTGAACTAGTACTATTTACTCGAGGAAATTATGGAGATTTGAGGGATTTAAATGACAAAATAAGCTTATTTTTAAGAGTGAAAGGCTTTGCAGATTGGAGGGTAGTATAAAAATAGAAACCTGCAAGAAGAGAGAACAAAAAGATGCAGTTCTGCTCTGAAAAGCAATACTGTGAATAGCACTGTAGAGTTTGTACGACAGATAAAATTTCTTTTTGTATTTCATTGAGTCCCAGATTAAATCTCCTGATTTTTGTAAAAGAGATTTTTTTTTTTTACTCCTTCAAGTCGTGCTTGAACAATAATAATGATTCTTCAATCTGAACTCAAGTCTTAGCTTGTGAAGGTACTTGAGAACTGAGTCAACAGTATTACTCTTACGATTAAAATTAAGCGTGGGTCTACAAGCTGTAATAGGTCATGGTCACATAACACAGTCCGGCTGAGGATGTTCAGATAAAATAGTATGAGCTCACTCTCCCTTCTGTTTGCTCTTGCATTGCAGAGGAAACGTGTAAGAATCTGCCACGCTTTCTCTGCGTCCGTAAAACAGGCACCATTTCCAACATCACCATTGGGATTTGTTGAGTAAAATGATTCTTTGCAAGATAAGTGGCCACGGTTGCCTGCTGTACATTTAGTTTTGGTCTGTAAGGTGTTGCAGTGGTTAGTAAAATGTAGTGAATTAAATGTGTCTTTCATAACGGTATAATACAGCATAGGCACTTCCATTTTACTGAGGGCACACGCAGCTCACGCGAGTTGTGCATGACTCCTATGGATTATGGTGCCACCGAAGCAATTACTGATGTAGTCCTCTGATCAGGCAGTGAAATTGGTAGATTCCAGGCCTCTGCCGTGGGACAAGGTATTTTCATATAACCTAAAGCACACTTTATTTTGGAAGTGAGGGTTTTTTTTTTATTTATTTATTTTTTTTATTCTAAACAGCTTTGCATGGATATCTTTTAAATACATGTCATCTGGAGCTTTTCATCACAACTTGTGATTTTGCTGACTTGAAATTTAACTGTTTGCTTCTGTGCGTTTTTTTTCCCTAAGAAGAAAGATAATTTCAATGATTTATGAACTCAAATCCAAGATCTTTAAATAGACAGGAAAATTAAAAAGTCAGAGTAACTGCAGATGTGTTTTCTGTTAGTAACTGATGGAACAGCAGTTATTTTAGAAAGCTGCGTGGAGGAGGGGTGGAGGCTGAGTAGCAGTAGAGGTCCAGAAAATGTGTGATCTGAAACACAGCAGCATTTATATACCTGTCATTCAGAAACCGTGTAACTCTACCAGATTTGGATATGGGATCAAAACCAACTGGTGAAGTTGCCTACGTTTTTCTTTTAATAAAAGGAGAGTGAGTAAGATGTGTTGATAAGTCTTTCCTAACTGAAGTTATGCAAAATCAGTTTTAGCATTTTTCTACGTAAGGCTCCCCTCCATAAAAAGCGAAGTCAGCAAATTCTATCTGAACCAAAGGGGGAGATTAGTCTTAGTTATTTCTACTGCATTGTGTGTTTATGTAACAGTGTATATACATTCATGTAGCAGATCTGGAACAGATGTGTTCTGGATTCTCCAGATGCTTTGCCCAAGGGCATTGCTTTGAGCATAATGAAATCTCACCATAAACTAGAGAAACAGAGATAGTGAATAATTACAGCTCTGTAAAACCCGGGTCAGTAGTTGCTTGTCTGCAGCATCATTTTACAAACCAGATATTATAATTATCAAAATAAACCAGAATTGTCATTAACATACACGTTCATCACACAGCTTCACTTACATCAGTGAGAATTCCCCATCCGAAGTCAAAATAACATCATCACAACACCGACAAAGGTGGACAATTTACAGACACTCTACTTTTTGTCCTTTCACCGCAATTACAACAAAACCCATAAAAATTATAACCAGTTCCTAGTCTCAAACGTTTACCCTGGAGGATTTTTTTCTTACTCTGTGGTGCTGTGTCACTGAGTAACAACAGCTGCTTTGAAACAGCACAGCACCAGGACACCCATAGGTTACTACTAATATGTCTACCTACCAGGTAGGAGAAGCGAGGACAGAATTTATTTCCGTTGGACGTCACAGTTTCATCAGGGCAGACCTGCTCCCATCATCGCCCAGGGCGGTGGGTGGGTGGCACTGAGCAGGGTGCTGAGCACGGGGAGCGGCGATGGGACCGAGCGGAGGGGGCTGTGGAGGACCTGAGACCCTTATGCTGGAGCGGAAGAGAAGTCACAGCTGTTGCTAGGAGGAAAAGAGGAAAGGGTCAGGTGTTCCTAATGGAGCAACAGAAAATAAAGATTTTCACGTGGTTCCATTTGTTTCTTTTCCTTGTGAGTAAGGATGGCAGCGCTATGTGGAAGAACTCGGAATTAGAGAACTGTGAAAACTTCGTTAAACTTTTTGGGTAAATAACTTTAGTTGAATTTAAACACTCTTTTGGTCAGGCTTATTACAGAATTGCTGTTACAATAATTTCAGCTATGAGCTGCATGGCTACTTCTGGCAGAAGAAGTTGGTGGGAGTTAAAGGTTGTAAGTAGTTGGAGAAAAGGAGAGCGAGCAAAGAATTACAGCTAGTCCCCTTCTGAAACATGTCTAGTCTTGTGCTCGCTTTTAAGAGGGAAAACATTTTTTCTCGGTTTGCTGAAGCTAAGCAGTAAAATGGTATAGCTGAGCACTTTTCTTCCCTGTCACCCTAGAAACATTTGAAGTCTTACATGCTGACCTGCTCTGTTTGTAAAGCATAGGCAGTTTTCTTTATCCCTTTGCAACATTGGCGAATGGCACATATGTCTGTGATGCACAATCCTTTTTTCCCTTCAAGAGAACAGAAATCCTTGCTACCAGTGTCTTCCCTCTTCCAGCTGGACAAAACTGGTTTTAAAACTTAAGCCTCCGTATGGTGTGCAGCATTTGGAGACGACCCATCTCATTGCATCTGAATGTGCTAGGTGGAAAACACTGCATTTAATTTGACCTGCAAGAACAAATTAGTAGTCAACACTATTTTTTGTTATCCACCTTTGCAGCCATCCCTCTGTGATTTAAATCCTTCCCCTTCAAAACTGCTGCGAGTTGCTTTTTGTGTATACTAGAAGATGTGCATGATCAAGGCATTCTGGTCGTCTTGCTTTACTGTTGGTAATGTAGCTATTAACAAATATCTCCTTTATGAAATTCAAATGTCATTCATTTCGACAAGCCACAATGAATTACTTATTTTCTTTGGTTAAAGTTTGGAGAAGCAGATAAACCTTCACAATGTAGTCAAAAGCAAAATCAGTTGCAGAAAGCTGAGTGTTTTCTTAACTGTTCTACACTAGCTGGTTATAATTTTGGTATTGATAGATAGAGTACAGTCTGAAGACAGAAAGGATCCTTAGGTTATCTAATATATTTTGAGCCCTGTATTGAAGAGAGACCTTATCTTGTCACAGGGGAGTTGTCGCATTCCCTTAAATGAACTAGCAAAAATCAGTTGGTGGTATATGCTTCTGTAAGAGTTCTAGTCATGACTGTTTCACCAGTTCACCAATTTCACTGGTGTTTGACGTATGCTAATCACAGGTAGTAAGATCAAAGTCTGTTCTCCTGGCTTTCACTGCGTGACGCTACTGAGTCCTTGCTGAGATTAAATAAATGCAGAGCAGGGCATTATTGAATAAGTGCAAAAACAGCGGAAGAAACTGCTGTTTAATTAAAAGATAGGCTACTGTTTTAGATGCATACCTATTTCAGTATACTATTTTGATGAAAACTCAGTTTAATGTTCTATGGGAAGGATTTGCGAAATCCCACATACTTCTTCATAAAGAAATGATTTAACGTTTGCACTTACAACAGGTGATGCAAATGTACAAATTAAGTAGTTTTGCTTTTTGTGGAAATAATTGTCAGAGCTTGTAACTACCTAGAAAAGATGCGTGTGATATAACTAATGCCAGTTTTTCTGGCATTCCTTGCGTGGGTGCAAAATAAACTACTGATCTGCATATAAATCACAAATGGAACAGTCCCCACAGGAAAAAAACAGACAACCCCAAACCAAACAACTTGGGCACACAGCTGTGCAAGTCTGTAAATAAAACTCCTGGGACGATCTGCTTGCAGGTGAAACGATCAGGTTTTTATATACAAGCAGATGGACTGCAGTGGAGTAGTATGACTTAAGTACTTTGTTCACCAAATATAGAAGAGTGACCATATGATTTTTTCTGGCGTTGATACCTTGAAATAAAGTTTTGAGTTGCAGAGTTTTGTTTAGTCTAAAGTACGGCTCTGAATTTGGAAAAACAAAAGTCAGGCTCAAAGGGTTGTAGCTTTCTCTTGTTGTGGTGAGCTAAGGGAGTTTGGATGAGCTTTAAGAGAAGCAGCAGTGTTTGCAAAGCTGTAAACTTCCCTTGGAGGGGAATAGGTGGGGAGATGGTCGCTGAGCCAGAAATTCTTTATTTGCTTTTTGCTTTTCTGAAAAAGACACACAATGCCCAAAGAAGGCAGGGAGAATAATTTTGGTGTTTTGTTTCTCTGCCTATAGCAGAACTGAAGCTGGAGAGAGAAGCTGGCTGGGAAACACCTAAGTATTGCAGGAGCTAGAGGACTATTGACACAGGGGTGGAAAGATGAAGAGTCGGAACCTGAATAGGAAGAAACATTTGGTAGTGCAGAGAGGAAAATGCTGTTTTAAGAGATTTTGTGGAACAAAGATGAGGTTTTTGGAAAATATGAAAACACAAGAATACTGGGAAATGATGCATCCTAGTAATTAATTAGTTTGAAAACGTCATCTGTTTTCATATATCCTGCTACACCAAAAGAGCTTAACAGATGTGTGTCATTTATAGATCTCACTGTTCACGTGGCTGCTTGTGAGAGTTTTGAGAAAGTTGACAAAAGCTGACCTCTGAAGCTCCAGACCGCTTCTCCTTTGGATCCAATAGCTGTTATATTAGCAGAAAAGCAAAATAATCTTGGTTGAGAATAATTGTCATATAGAATTTTTAGTTCTTATTTAGGCATACTGTCTTGTTAGATGCTGTCCTGGAGAGAAAGGCAGGGGAAAAAAAAAATCAACCTTACTGCTTTGTGGAAGACTTCTATAGATTAATGTTACTCCGTTAATGGGGCCATGTTTCATCCAAAAAGTACAACCAGAAGGTGATGGAAGAAATCCATTGTTTCATGAAGAGGAATAGAGTAGCTAACACCTGCCTGATCACACTTGGTCCACCACAGGATCCTCCAAATCCACTCTCCATTTTTATACGGTGGTTCCATAAGGATGGAATTACCTTTCTTTAAAGTTTATTTTGAATAATCTCATCTACTGATGCATACTCAGTCATCATTTCAGTGTTGCAAAATCAAAGATCGGACTCTGTGCATCACCTTCTGCCTGTATAGCTGACATTTCCTTATGACGCCAGAATGTTAGTCTTTTTTCAAAGCTGTTAGTCTTTTTTCCAATTATTACCCATTACTCCTTTTCTGATCACATCACATCCTCTCCATCCCTCAGGCCTATATTCTACATAACTTTTTAACTCTTCCAAGGGTGGGATTTTTGTGGTTTTGTTTTTGCTTTTTTTTTTTTTAAACACGGGGTTTTCTGTCTCATCATAGAGCTATCACTTTTATCTAGTTATTTTAGTGTTGGTTTTTTGAACTTGACAATGTAGTTTTGCCTTTCTTATTTCTACGCAGAATGCTATTGTAATGGTTGATGCAAAAGACTGAAAAGCCGATCATGTTATACTTCTTTTTTACCCTTTTTTTACCCTGCTTTTGCTAGCTTGTTTTTACTTCTAAGAACCTTTGTTGCTTGATCTTAGCTGGCAGGATGTCAGCTTATGCTTCTGATTGCCATGTGACACCAGACTTCTTTGCCTGCTCCTTTGGCATCTCATCAGTTACCCTGGTGGTTTTCTGTCTAAAACAAAAGGATAAAAAATTCTTTCTAACATCTCCCTCAGGTTTTTTTTTGTGCGCCAAATTGCTGTTGGTCTGAGACGCCATGGCCTCCAGTCATTTTAGTATTCTTCCTCATGAGCTCTTCGTTGCTTTATGGTCTTATTCACCATCTTGTATCTCATGGTGTTTTGCACTGAAGAGGTGCCAGTTCTTCTGGGACATCGGTGTGAAAGGCATGGACACTCAAAGCTGACGAAGAATAGAAATGGTAGAAAAAGCGTTTGCCATCTTACGTCCCTTTTGATATTGGATAACCTGGTGTAGGCGGCATCAGGCAAGAAACTTTATGTTGATCGTGGCGTGCTGATCCTGTCTGTGATGAGATTCAATAGCTTCGCTGTTCTTCACATCTTTACAGCATACCACGTAAGCAAAGCTACAGTGTTTTTACCTGTACAATACCAAACATGCTGGGTGGTACACCAAGGTTTGCCAAGAGCATTATTACGCTCAGACACATCTCCATGGGAATGTGCTCTTGCAAGTGGTGCATACAAGTAGCACGGTTGAAATCAGCACATACTAATGCCGGGGTGCGTGCTGAGGTTATAGCCGTCACTCGTGCTAACTCATGAGTCTCCACAACCAAGGCTTATGGTTAAACTCTACCTAGATTCTGCTTGACGTCACTATGTCCTCGTAACAGTGTCTTCTGCAGTGGCCCACTACACATTGGCTGGGTGAATTTGCCCCCTGTGGGGTAGGAGCTGTCAAGCTGTATATATGCAGTACACATTCAAAAGCCTTTAAGCATGACAGTGTAAGGCACTATATATGTATGCTAATACATACATAATACAAATATAATACATAAATAACGCTCTTGTTGCTTTTAGGATTAGAATGTATGAAAACAAATTGCCCTGTGTTGCAACTTTGAGAAGACCCTCAGGATAGTAAGTGATGATAAAGGGAGGACAAAATCAATCACCCCTGAAGTTCATTGCAAAATTGCAGGTTTTAGGGCTTTTTTTGGGAAGGAAATCTGAAAGAGGGGATGCCAACTGAGAAGGAGCGTTCCAGATTGGTTTCTCAGCCGTTCATTTCTTCCTTCTGACTCCACACACCATCTTGCATCCTAAATCTGAGGTTGGCTTGAGTGGGCTTGAGGTTAGAGACAAATTTTTCACGTGTTCTTCTTAACTATTAAGCAAAATATAGCAAGGCATTCTTACACAAACGGTAGCGATGTGAGATGGCTTTGGAGCTCTTCTTTGTCCACCCGAGTTCCTTACCTCTCTCCGTTTTCACTCAGAGCTAACGTTTTCAGAGCACTCGCTGGAATAAATTCTGCTTTCTTTCTCTAATGCTTATCTGATTGCAAACATTGCTAATGTCCGAATGTTCAGTTTCGTCTGGCAGCAGCGAAGTCAATTACTGTTTCCAGATCCAATATACCGGGAACTGCAAGATTGAAAGCACCTTGTCTTCAGAAATATATTTTTACACATCAGACTAGGTCCCATTTTGCCTTTCCCTAGCAGTAAAAATGGGAACATCATCCTAGAGGTGTGAAATCCTTACAAGTACCCATAGCATAAACACTGAGTACTTCTTGCTTTTGCATATGCAGATGATGCGAAGAGGAAATCTCACAGTGTTGACAGAGAAATTTAATCTTAGAAGTTATTTATGTCATTCTAAAACAGTTATTTACAGCCTTTATTTGGCAGAATCTTTGTGATCTGTCTGGGTATTGGGATCTGAGAAAAAACTTTTATTGGCTAGCTAGGGCAGCTATCAAGAGAGGAAAATAATTTTATTGTTACCGTCATAGTTTGGGTTTATTCCATTAGCACTAGGAGGGAGAAACATGTCCGTGCCCGTATGGGACTCAATGTGTGACTCTGAAATTGAGGTGAGTTCTGCTCTTTTTCAAGTATAGTTTGCACCTTGGAGATCTTCTATTTGCTTCTTCCCTGAGTGTTTATTTTGTTCTTGCACACTGACAACTTGCAGTGTCAGTTACTCTACTCTTGATTATGAACACCTATGTATGCATTCAAATAACTTTCATTCTTTCAGTTTTAGGAGATATGTTTTTTCTTCTAATCTCTCTGGAGTCTTATCAGCTGCTAGGTTGACACAACTATTTCTGACGCCAGTGCATTTGTATTTCCATAATCCTGAAAGAAAAGCTAAAGAGTGTTAACTGATTTGTGTTACAAACCAAAGTATATCTAATTTTATGTCTAATCCTCAATGTTTTTATTTGTCTCTTTTTATTACTATCTCTGTGTGTGCGCATCTATCGTAGATGAATCAGAAATAAAACAATAAAATGTCAACTATTTTCCTTCTCAGGCATCCTTACTGGGTAGTTAGTCTTCAGGGAAAGTTAAACCACATCTGTTGGTGGGAAGTACCGTACCCTGCCGTTTTTGTGACTATATGATCACATTATTTCCATAAAAGTTGCATTTTATGAAAAACGAAGTTGTTTTTTGAGATTTTTTTTTTGCTATGATGATTTGCATGCTGTTGGCTTTTGTTGATTTTTTTTTTTGTTTTTTCCATGCAGGCTGCCATGGAAGTTTGGATCCTTGCAAAATATCGCTGTTCACAGCTTTTGAAACTGCAGAACTTTGATAATTAACCCCATGGCTCCCTGTATTGTCTGGTTTTCTGCTGCGTAAAACTATTAAGTTTTCCTGTGACTGCATCCCTTCTTTTTCTAAATTCTGCATTACAGTTGTGTGATCTGATGCAGTGTAGGCTGATACTTGGTGGACTTAAATGTACCATAAGTTGATATGATCTTAATCCTGGACAAGACCATATTTTCTGTGCCATGAGTGGCTGTTAAGCAGAACCTGTCTGACTGCCAAAATATGTGTTCACTTTCTGTTATACATTTGTTTCACGTCATCATGTTAAAAGATGTTGGCCAGAAATGTATTGTCAGATCTACTCGTGACTAAAAAGTATGGATAGTTTTTTGAGAAAGAAAAAATAGAAAGATGACTTGAACCTTTAAAAGCCCGTAGGTGATGTGAACTTGCAAAAGATTCATCTGCAAAACACAGAAAAGCATTTATCATCTTGAAAAAGACACTTATTAATCGTATTTTCTCCGTATAATATCATTAGTCACTGATAGATTAACAATCATGTATTGTCCATCTTCTTTGTAAAACAGATTTAAAGTTCGTTAAAGCTTTACAAGGTGACTAGAAATTGGTTGGCTCAGAGAACTGGCAATGTGGTATCAGTCCTGTTACCTTTAACTTCTTAATTAAATCCTGCTGAGCTGTGGGCGTGTTTGAAAGTGCTAATCAGCTCATGCTTTTGGTTGCACATTATTCTGCTTTTTCAGTCTGTTTTGCTCCATGAGAGCTAAACTTCAATGGGAAACATAAAATATATTAAAAATAAGATTTGATGAATCAAAACTTCAGGTTAGGTGAAGTTACTTAACTTCATGGACTTAATGAAGTGATAGCTGAGCCTCTGGCTTTGGAGTGCCATATTCTTACTTGTGGATCCCTATTAAAAAAAAGAACTCTTACTAAAAATTAATCTCAAAGCCTTACACAATCTAGCCATTTCTTTTTTTCGTTTTGTTTCTCATGACGGTGCACTTCAACCACGAATTTAACAAACTGTCAGTTATTGCCTACTCCCTAAACTTTAGGAAGGGAATTAGAGAAGGAGGCTTCCTGTCTCAATCTCAGAGGTTACCTGATTTACTCCTCATTAAGTGTGTTGGATAGTTTCAATAAGAAACCTGACTGAAATTGATTTCTGATAATGATAGTGAGCTGGACTTGTCTTTACTAGAAACTAAGGGTAAATAGGAGAGAGGCTATGAATTTGAATGAAGATCTGTTTAAGAAGTACATTCCACCATTCCAACAGCCTCGTAACGGTCACTCTCTCCAAATCAGGAGCTCTGATGCTGTCTCATGGTAGCTGTCTAGGGAGTTTTTCTTTAAAAATCATTACCAGTCAAGAGCCTTTCTTAGCAGGTCTCCAAATGATAAGAAAATACGGAGGAAGCAGAGGAAAGATTTTATAGTGTAACTAACTCGACTAGCATCCAGAAAGTATTGACTCCTTTGGGCCAGAGTTTAGTGGTTCTACTGAGACAAATGCAACAGATGAGAGTTTCATAAAGGTTAACAATATGCCAACAGCTGTGGATCACGCAATTGCAGAGTGGCTGAAGCTGGCAGGGACCTCTGAAGGTTGTCTAGTCCTACCTCTGTGCCCAAATTAGGTGCAGCTACAGCAGATTGCCCAATCTGGCTCCGTCTTCTTTACTACCCTACCCCCGCCCCAACTGTCTATCTGCATGCATTGATGAGATTCCCCCTGAGCCTTCTCCATGCTGAACAGTCCCTCCTCTCTCGGCCTCTCTTTGTGTCTGTCATCTCAGATGGTCCAACCCCTACATCATCTTCAGGGCTGGACTAAATAGTCTTCTTTGCTGGACTCACACCATCAAGGTCGTGTCTTTTGGTGGGATCCCAGAACTGCACCCAGCGTTTCAGATGTGTCTCACCAGTGCTGAAAAGAGAGGACGTTAACACCTCTGTTGACCAGCTGGCAGTGCTCTTCCAGGACGCCTCGCTCGCCATGCCAATGATTCTCATTCCCAAAGCCTCATTAGGATCTTATTTGGATCTTCTCTGGCAGTATTGTTATTGTTGGTTTGGATCGTTTTTTTTTTAATTCCGTTTACTTCTCATTCAAGTTTCATGCAGTTCCCCCACAGTTAAACCAATCTACGAACACCCNGCAGTGCTCTTCCAGGACGCCTCGCTCGCCATGCCAATGATTCTCATTCCCAAAGCCTCATTAGGATCTTATTTGGATCTTCTCTGGCAGTATTGTTATTGTTGGTTTGGATCGTTTTTTTTTTAATTCCGTTTACTTCTCATTCAAGTTTCACGCAGTTCCCCCACAGTTAAACCAATCTACTGAACACCTAACTAAATCAGAATCCTTTACCTAGTTCTGTGTTACAGTTGGTAGTTTTCTCTGGCAAGATGTATTGTCTGAGGATGAGAGATTGTAATATCTGAGCGATTCAAATTTGTAGAAATATGCTCTTTAAGAGAATTTTAAAACATTGCAAATGTAGCTTGTAAGATGGGAAAAAGACAAAAACGTTGAACCAGGAAATGAAACCAGTCTATATCTCTATTACAGAAGAGTGAGGTCAAAGAATCTTAATTGTTAGTTGTTACTGATGCAAGGAGTAAGTCATAACTCATTTGAGGGATACGTTATGGCAAGTGTAAGTGCGCATGATGTGTCACAGACTGAAAGACTCATCTGAAATAAAGTAGGAATGCTGTGGGTGATTGAAACTACAATGAGTGACCACGTAAGAGGAATGGAGAAACTACCATACCACTTAGCAAAACAGTAACAAGTAGGCATTAAAGCTGGTTCTGTCTTTCATTGTTTGGTGTTCTCAATGGGAATATAGGAATGTTGCTTCCTAAGTGTTGTTTAATCCAATCATGAATGCTTCTTGTTTCAAAATAGGGATGTGACATGCTACTACCATTTCATAATGCATCTTAACAGTGAACTTAATGGTGTTCTCAGCCAATAGCATTTTTCCCCAAAAAGAATCAAAATTTTTTCTCTTGGCTACACAAGTTGGACGAGGTGAGCAGAATTCTGTAGGGTGTTTGTGGTTTCCAGGTGTAGTATTGCATATGAAATGTAGCCAGGGAGTTCAGATGATGATATGTACCTGTGGGAGGGACTCAGTATATCTGGACAGATTTATATTTTACATAAACATGAAGTCAGAATTTATATCTGAGCACGTATTGTATTTTGTTTGCAAGTTCTGTTAGCATCCAAGATGATTACATAGAGTTTAGGTATGTGTGGGAATATATGCTATAATTCCTTTCAGTGATTAGAGAGATTCACTGTGTTATTAAGGTCAGAAAGCGTCAGGGGACTATTTGAATCTAACCACCTCGGTAGGGTGGGTCATGGAGTTTCAGCAAGACTTCGATTTGTTTAATGCGATAACACGCGATGGAACTATGGAGTAAATCCCGGAAAGGTGGAAATAAAATATTTTGTAGTGGAAATGGAATGGAACGGAGGAGAGAGGTTTCTTTGAACTAGAATGAAAAATCTTGCATCAGGATAGGTTGTTAGTCAAATTAGCATCATGCTTGGATAGGAGTATCTTATTGTGCCTTCCATGGGTGTAATTATTAACATGGCATTTACTTTACATTGGTGTGTATAGCACAAACTCAAGAACAGGCTGTACAAAATGGTGTGTAACAAGGAAAGCCGTCACTGCCCCAGGGAAACTCCCTGTCGACTGAAAAGGCAGAACCCACAGGCACATAGATCAAGCAGGCAGAGCGTGGGTGGTTTGAGGCCGTGAGCTCTGACTACAAGTCATCTGGGATCTCCCCAATGCCTTTCAGGAAAAGAAAAAAGAAATACAGTTGTGGCTTGTGTATTGGATTTCAGAAATTCTGCGTTTCTGCTGGTCAGTGATGGTCCTGCTTATGCGCTTTCCTGTTGTGTTGCTGCTCTTTTTGGTTTTGGGTTTTATAACTTGACCGCCGTAGACCGGGGAAGTTGAAAATAATGTGTTTTGCTGCTTCTGTGAGATGGAAATCAGCATGCACAGCTAAGGCTGTAGGTACTCATTTGGCCAACGACTTAAAGTTAAACTAGGTTAAATTAGTCTAACATTACTAAAGCACCTCCAATAAGTGGTGTTACTGAATGTTTATGATTACTTCAAAAACATGCATCATCTGCTGTGAAGGTGTGGTACAGAACCATTTAAATTCAAGGATTCCTGTGCCAAGAAGAGGAAACAGACGTGCAAGCTGTGAAGCTGTGAAGCTGCCAGAGTGGAGCTGTCAGAGAACCCGTCTTGGTGAAGGTTAGGATTCTGGAAAGAATCTAGCCCAGCACGAGTGTCTTACTTGGGCTGTTCTTAAACTCAGTGTTGTTTTTACAGTCCTATTCTGTGGAAATAATCTTTGGTGTGCATAAGGTGCGTGTGGAAATGTTTGGAACTTCAAAAATGTAAAAATACAGGGAGTAAGATGTTTTTTGCACATCAATAAAATATCTTGAAACTTTATATTTGAAGTTATGGATGATAAATGCTATTTGATGATATTACTTCCAATTAACAGTATTTGTACATAAAAAATTTGATCCGAACTTTTAAGTTCTCAGAGTAAATAGTCACTATGGAAATATTGCAAGAATTAGTGCAAAAAAGCTATTACTGAAACGGCTGAGCCTGACATAATTTAAGGTGTGTTTGTGTTTCAGTGACTGAGAGTTACTGCAAACCACAGACTGTAGGCAGTAGCAGAGGTCTGTTTCTTCTTTCTTAGGCAGCACTATTTAAAGATCCTGCAAATAAATAGCAGCTTTATACCAATGCCAAGAAATCTAATTTTCTTTGTTACTGACTTAGAAAAAAGCTTTCAGAATTGCAGAGTATATAGAAAGAAAAGAAACATTTGACCTTTGCCTGAAAGCACAGCAGAACTCAGGCCTCATCTAGTGAATTGCTGCACAGTTTAAATCTTCTTCCAGTCATAAGCAACGCAAGTAATCTAAATAAGGATGCAGTCCACTTTTTATGAATTTATTATGTTTGAAACGGCATTAATGATTCATATAAGTCATCGAATTAAAAGATGAACTATCGCTTTATTTCTTGGCTGCCTGATGGCATCAACAACAAATGGTCATAATAAATTAAATACGATTCAGTAAAAGATGAGAAAACCTCAAATATGTTTTGAAAAGAAAAGTTACGTATTGTACTGGGATGCAAATAATGCATAGGAAGGTTGGTCATTTTTGTTACCCCCTTAGCAGGATTAAAACATAGGTATTTATTTTGGACTGTCAGGATCCTCGTGACCAAAGAATGATCAGAAACACATGCTTGGATTTAATTTAGAAATCCAGAGCCAAATGCTGGATTCTCAGTTTTTTCTTCTTTCAATCTACCCAGTGCAGAGAACAATGGAAACATCTCCTAAATTCATGAATTTGTTTCTCACCATTTCAGATACATTTTCTAGTTGTTTTGCAAATTCTTGTCTGAAGCAGAGACGTGGTGTGACGTTGGGGAGTTCATCCATCCAAATTTTCGTGGTGTTCTGCCAACCCACGTAAGGCTGTGTCCCTGCTGGAATTTTCACCTAAACCCCCTGCCTTTCTGCCCAAGACACGCACAGAATTTAAAACGTGGTAGATAAAAGGTTGCAGAGTCTAATCAGTCACCTAATTACTGGTGAACAGCGTTAATCAAAAAAATGCTTTCTGGTGATCTGGTTCGCTTCTGCTCTCAAATATAAGAGAATGGTTATGAGAGAAACCCTCTGAAATGGTAGCTACTGTAATTCAAGCTAAATACCTTTTGTTGTTGTAATGAGAAAGACATGAACGAGACAATTGGGTACAACCATGTAGAACACTATTTACTTTTTAAAACGGACCCAGAAATGACAGGGAAAACAGTCTGACGCCTAACTTCTTCAATCCCGATGATTTACTAAAAACAGAAACATATATTTAAATGGCTAGGTGTCAAATTTGAAAAAGACAGGAAACGTGTAGAGGATACCTATTACAGAAGTAATAAAGAAATATAACCCGTGCTTTCCTATAGGGAAAGCAAACACAGGTCTTCATATAATATTTTCCCTAGCCGATTCATTTCTCAAAAGTGTTGCCATCCTTTTACATTTTATTGTCATGATTATGTTGAGGAATTCTGTAAGCAGCGTAAGTGTGCACTCTACCAAAACCTTTTCTGCAGCCTTTTTCACACGTCAATTTAATAACGAAAACTTGTTAAAAGAATATTTGTTCCTAAGAGAAAGTGGTTTGGAAAGGAGAAGGTTGGTAAAAATACAGTGCTTTTTTCCTTTCAAGTGGTACGCGGAGAGAAATGAGGAGTTCACTGAAGCCTGTGAATTCAGTTACAGAAAAAATTAAGCAGCTGGCAAGATAATCCTGTGTCTGTTCAAATAACAAAGACTTACTTACCCACAAAGAAAGTATAAAACCCAAATACTAGTGGTGGTATTTTTTGGCTGATTCATACGTGCCTGGTGAAATGGTGTGTTCACTGAAAACATTTTAAAGAATTCTGGTGGTTTTCTCCTTGTCTAGCTTGGGGAGAAGGGTATGTTGCTCCAGTAGAAAGCTTTGTCTTGTAGCACGTGTGGGATAATTAGAGTTCAAAAAGTAAAATAGATTGCCAGAAAAAACCAAAGGTCATCGCCTTTCCCCAGAAAATGGTTACATGGAATTTAGGTGGTATAACAGGAACATACACCATGAATAACATTGTGTGTATTTTTAAGTTCGTATTTTTGATCTATTGTCAATTGTAATGCACGGTGGAGGAAGAGGTGGAGCAATTCTGAAGGTTTCTATGCAACAGGTTGCAATCTTCTGAAACCAGATTAGGCATATGTAGGTCAAGTTAATTATATTTAACTAACACTGATTTTCTGTCCTGCTTTCAAAATTGGATATTTGTGCTCTGTATGAGCTTATTAGGATGTTCTGTTAACCTACAATGAACAAAGACTGTCAGGTATCTATTCAGATGGATTGCTGATACGGCTTGGTATGTCCAGTAAATTCCAGCAGTTACTGTTCCCAGTTAGCTGCAATCACAGATACCTTAGAAGACATACTATCAGTAAGCAGTTACTGCAAACTAATATGGAAGCTCAAAGTGTATTTTTGCAATTTTGTGCTTAAAGCTAAATCTACGTTTATAGATCAGTGATTTCTCTCTCTCTCTTTTTTTTTAACCGTGAGTGCGGGATTCTCAGTGTATTCCCCTGAGGTCATCCATTAACGAAATAACTGGAGATAGTGGATACATTATGCTTGTAAGCAAGATCATCATATCTTTGTTTTTGCAAACACAAGGGCAGGGGAGAACAATACAAATAGAGATAATTTTGCTATAAACATCATACTTGTTATCATGCAGCATTAGTAAAGCAACTAGAAAGAGAAAATACTAGTGTTTTGTTGCTTTGCAGTTGTCTATTCGGATAGTGCTGGTGATGCGGTGTATGACCGTACAGGTATTTCAAATCTAGTATTTCAAAATCACTTCCTATTTGCTTCGGGGTTTTTTGAAGTATTTGTCACATTGCTCTTCTGGCATTTCTTTCCTTTTTTTCCTTTCCTTTCTTTTTAAAAGTACATTTATTTCATGTCAGTGTTAGGTCACTACCCGTTTGGCGCAGATGCTGGCTATTTAGAAATCATCTATGATGCTCTTGCTGTAGCCACTGTTCCCTTGTGTAATGAGCTTCCCGAACGCGCAGCCTTTAAAAAAACCAGGTACATTTACTCGAATGTTAAAATGTTTTATAACCCACAGCGTAAAAGGAGCGAGTGAGCTGGTACAGGCATCTCTTTTCAAATCCCGTGGTAGAAAAGGGCACAATAGGTCCTTTACCTGTCCCTGAGTTCTGAAAAGCCGTTCTTAGCACTGTTCAATAAACCTGTTGGTACGTGCGGTGTGCATTTTACTGTTACAAATGGCAGAACTCTCACCAGTCTTGCTGCTCACTGTGTTTCAGCCGTGCCGTCCACAGCTGGCCTGCTAGGAAAGTGTGAAAGTGCTTCCAAAAGTACCTACCCAGTTTGGTGGTGGGTGGACATCTTATTAATAAACCAGTGGAATTTGAGTAAAACCGCGCAGTGCTTTGCATCTTCACTCCATAAAAACTGAGAAGCTATCATGCTTTATCTCCTTGTTGTGTAATGTCAGTGCCATTTTTCAAAATTCGTGGCAATCAATAGTGAGTCTTGTGCTGTAAAAACGAACTCAATTGG
Organism: Steatornis caripensis; assembly: GCA_013398225.1. NCBI lineage: Eukaryota > Metazoa > Chordata > Aves > Caprimulgiformes > Steatornithidae > Steatornis > Steatornis caripensis. Next base: position 49,508 of record VZSC01019062.1, on the reverse strand, counting down.
TTCTTTTCCTTAAAGGTAACAAGATTTGAAGAGCACATAGCTTTATTTCAGCCGTTGCCTGTAGAACCCCTGTTGTGTGCAGCCAGGCTTTGTCTAGGACCGTTAGAATCTCCTGTCTTCTCATCATGCTGTGAGTGACCGATAGCTACTCTAAGATTTATTCTTTCATTACCATTGCAGGAAAGCTGTAGTCAATCAATATCAACAAAAGCAGTAGTAAAAGCAGTTCTCTTTTTATTTAAATGTTAACTGATATGTTAAGCGCTGCAAGCGCGCTTGAAACTAAATGGTACGGTTGGCATGAATAGCTGACATTTACAGAATGCCAGTGGGTAGTTAAAGACAGTGCAAGAGGGCAAAGTTTTCTTACTAAATCTATTGTTAGTAGTAGAAGATCAAGTTAAAATGGTTTAATTTTTACTTACGTTTACGTATGGGAGTACAAGGGAATTTCTGTACTTGTACAAGACAGAATGGGCTTGGAGGAGGAAGGTTATAGGCAGCCTGTTAAAGGTAGATTGATATTGTTACTTTTTACATCCTTTAAAAGCTGGATTTTTTTCAGCTCATAGAATGTTTACTTTTATATGAACAGCAGGCGGACATCCTTTAAGGGTTGTAATTTTTCAGGTTTGTTCAGGCACATCTGATTTAAAGAGATTTGTTCACTTTAAGTTAGCCGCAGTAGCATCTGTCAGACCGGGCTGCTAGGCTGCACAGCAGAGGTGTGTACAGCTGGCACAGTCCTGTTTAGACCGTATTTTAGTGAAGGTGTCGTTAGTTGTGCTCATACGCAGGTACGAGGTTCGATACTTAAGCTTGATGCTGGTGCCACAGATGACTTATTTTCTGTGGATTCTTTCTCCTCGACTGATGAACGTGTAACGTTTGAAGTGGCATGGGGATAACAAGTCTGTAGCACTGTCTTTCCACACTTACCGCTTTTGGTGCTGCAGTGAGCTTTAAAATATTGGTTTCACAGTTAATTCTGTTTCGCGAGTTTGTGTCTTTGCTAAGGTATTAATGATTGAGCTAAGCTGGAAAAAAGACAGGAAAAAGAAGTATTTAAGCTATTACCTATTCTTCACTCCTTTCCTGTACTGTTCTAACCTTTCTATTTTCTGTTGCTTGAAAAGCAATACAGTGGTTTCCCTCAAGCTTTGCTTGCAGTTTTCTCTCTTGTTCTCTGCTGTACATTATTGTCATTGCATGTTCTGTTTCCCCAAACTTCAAAACCGTAAGCCTATCTACGTATTTTCTATTTGCTACTCCTTCTACTCTGAAGTCCTTTTTCTCACTTCCTTTCTTACTATCTAACTCTTCACTTGTCACATCTCCTGGCCCACTCTGCATGCTCCCACCACCTTGTCTTCTTTACCTGTCTCCTCAGTTCAGCATGCTTCCCTTCTTGGCTTCCCTTTGCATCTCACCATCTCTGCCTAATTGATCTCCGGATGTATAGCTAGGCGTAGACACACGTATACATACGCTTCTCTGTTTTCTCATCTGGGATGGCGTCTCCTTTTTTGTTTTTTTTTTCTTAAAGGTCTGTCCTCCCTCTGTACTTTGTTCTGCTTTGAGTGGTTGTGTGCTAGGAGGGATTTCCCTGGTGCGTGCCCCACCACGCGAGGTAGCTGCTTTCTCAGAGTGATTTCATCACACATGTTGGCCTGTGCTGGTTGGGATGGGATGTGAGGAGGCAGGTGATAGAGAGGTCCATGATTTTTTGATATTGACTGTATCAAGAAAGTATTAAAACACTGGTCCCAGACAGAGACGTGGAAGGCCTCTGGTTCGTGAGGGAAGGGCACCATGATGATGTTTCTGCTGCTGTTGAGAATCAGGAGAAGAGACCGCAGTGATCTTCATTCACCAAGTCATTGCTATATGGGCTGCAATGCTTAGAAAGGGTGGGAATAATTTCTCTTAGCCACAGTCAGTTACTATTATAGTTGCCTATATAAAGCGTTCTTGGTGATCAGAGTTATAATGAAACACTTTCAGGGCGTGTTTCACCTGTCCTGTTCCAAACGTCCTTAGAATGGACTGAATCATGTCCCAGAATTGCCCATTTCTCTCTGTTAACTGCAAAGGGAATTTAGAGGATTATTGGGGAAGTAAATACCAACATTTGATCAGATGAGTTTTGCTCACCGGTTTTGTACAGACTCAGGCAGAAAGAAGAAAATTGTATTGAGTCAGACAAGTAATTTGATGATTCAGAAATAGAACTCAGCACTTGTCTTAGCATCACAGACTGTTACACAAATGAAGAAATAAAGCCGAAGCAGAGCAAGGCTGTCTGCGCTAATGAGGCATCTGATGAGTCTACTAATACGGAAGAATTACTCCAAGTCCTGTGTTGTAACAAAAGCTGATGTTGTCACAGTTTAAAGCTGGGCTGGCTATTAAACAGACAACATTTAACTTTGTTAACCCCCTCCCTCTTCAAAAGGTGGGAAAGAGACATATGGGTTGGAAAAGTTAAACCAGCTTTAATCTAACTACAATAATAATAGTAATTGAAAGAATAATAATTAAATATATACAAATATGTACAAAACAGACATCGAGGTCCCCCCCACCGATGATGAATACATCACCCGGACGCTGCGGGCCACGTCCCCGGAAAGTTCCAGGCTGTACTCAGCAGCAGCAGGCAGGAGCTGGATACAGGAATGCGCAGATCGGGATCAAAGGCAGAAGAATCGGGCAGAGTCCTCCTCTGCCGCTTGAGCAAGGCGCCGGGCAGAGCTGCGGAGCAGTACCCTACAGCATCGCCAGTACTCCCCCGACAGCCCCGTGCTGGGCTGAAACAGGCTCCTGGGCCACGGGTGTGGGCGGAAGCACCAGGTGAGGCTGCTTAGGGGCGTTGGAGCCCAGCGGTGCCCTCAGGCCCCTGGCCATGAAGGGAGAGGGAGCGACCCCCGCGATCCCTCAGCCTTACGCTGAGTGAGCGTGGTGTGTACGGGG
>VZSC01019062.1:19431-45012 GCA_013398225.1 Steatornis caripensis | reverse complement strand
AAAAAAAAAAAAAAAAAAAAAAAAAAAGTTACTCTGGCCAAAAGACTATAGGCAACCATATTGTAAATAGCTATATTTCCTGCAGTTTCTGTAACTGAAGTGATTGTGCTTACAAATGGTCCGTGTAATGGTGAGCTTTCAGTAAGGCCAAGGAGGTCGCCTTTGGAGATCGTTCATACAGTGACAGCTGCCGGATGGCGAGGCTGCCCCTCCTCATCGCCAGTGGCGGTGGCAGCACTGCCCGTAAGGCAGGGCAGCCCTGCAGTTCCAGTACTTCCATTGGCGGGAGGCTGCCTGCCACGGTCCTGTGCCTTCCCCTTCCCTGGGGCTGGCCGCTGGTGCGCTGCACGATCTTCTTTCCTCCTCGTGCTGGGAGCTGGCAGAGCATGCATCTCCTCTTCAGATGCCCCCTTAGGGCAGTGCTCCTGTCTTAGCTAATGGATGCGTCTTTCTAATAATGGAGTAATGAAATTATAAAACCAGACGACTTCTCTTTTTAGTAATCTCCTCCTTTCTCTTACTTTGGTAGAGGCAAGGGGCTTTCATTTATCACAGCCAGTGTTCTTCGTTATTGGACAAACTACACTGCTATTAACTGAGCTCCTGAACTAATTACCCGTAAATCTTTGTTTATGGGTAATTACTGTTAACTCTTTGCAAATTAAATTCACTCTGATGGACAAACTACGAAGCTCTGACTTTCTACCATTACAGTTGATAGGAGCAGATTTGAAACTTAGGGGAATAATTTCACATGTTTAAATTCTAGTTAGGGAGATTAATAGAGCAGACTGGCAGAAAACAAGCTAACTCTTGATTTTGTTAATGACGCTGGCACTAGACCTTTCTGATAACCATAGAAAATGTGCTGAATGCTGTGTTCCTCCTCTAAGAACAAAATGTGATGCTCTTACTCCCTTGGTGGGAGTAGGGGAATGAAGACGGAACTGGGGCGGTTAGTTGTGTGACATTCTAAATAGGAAGTTTCCTGATTTTCTTTTATTTTTTCTTACTATTTACAATAGCTGTTAGTTTCAGCAGGAAGCTAAGCGTGTTTGTTGAGACATTGGAAATCAGAGTCTTTTCCAACCACAGTTTGCTTAAAAAAAAACAAAAGCAGAATGATGAAATGTTCTCTGTCTTCTCTGACAGAATCTTTGCTGTTTCACAGAAATCAAGTAATTCTAGAAGTTCCCCGTAACGGGGAATTAGTTTTGCTGCCTGTGTTACTGCGGTATGACTGCAGTGGATGTGTACATTCAAGTAACACATGTATTAAGCCATATTGTACTAATCTAGGATAACTCCTGTAATTACTGTTACTCGTAACGGCTTATAAAATGTGTCATTTTTGTGGTGAAGGCATACGCTGAAGTACAAGCTTGGGGCTCCTTAAGGCCCTGAATAGCATTAGCAGTGTTATCAAAGGTGGATAGATCATTTCTTAGTGATGGTGCCTTTGAACAAGCAACAAATATATCTTTCTTCAGATTTGAGTGGTTAGGATTTTCTCTGTTTAGATTTTCATTTTTCCTAAAGCTGCGTACAGTAGTATCTCTGTAAATCTCTTGTAAATAGTAATGAACATGCTGAGCGTTTTATCCTTTTGCCACTTGTGGTTTATTAAAACGTTTGGTAAATTGGTACTGGCTGAGTGTTGTGTGAATGCCTCCTAAACTTTCTTTATCTTCCTGTTTGCCCAGTTTTCTTGATAGCAAAAAACTTAACTGGCTAGCTCAAGTTAGCTCTGAACCAGTCATCTCAAGAGCGCGTGTGGGCACGGTGTGCCTTTCCCACAGAAAAGCATCGTGTCCAAGTGTGGGTGGGTGTTCGAGTCTCAGAGGTCCTCCGAGGTTCGTTAGAGGACGCATGAGCCTGGCTGTGCCGTGCACTCTGGTAGCATGATTTGCTGTGTGGCCTTGAAGGCAGCCTAGATTTGGCAATGAATTTCAAATACTTTGAAATTCAAATACTTTGAATTTCAAATACTGGGCAAACACAAGGGAACGGTACTGATGTGATACGGCTGGTAATTCTGTTTTACCTGCAGAGAAATAGCGCAAATGGTTGTAAACGGCATTCAGAGCAAACTCTTTTATGCATAACGTATTCTTTTACTTTACGCTAATTCTGTGGCGTAAGGAAATTACCTGAGGTTGAGGAGTTACCCACGAGGTGGTGTGAGACTGTGAGATGTTACCTGCTATGAAAAGGGACGTTCTCCATCAGAACTTCGTGTATGCTTACTGGGAGACGGTGGGCTGTGGTAAATGCCAGTGCCCAGGAAGTCGAACAGGTTTCTAGAAATTATGGTGATGAGAGAACACTATCACTAAACAAACTGAAGGGAATTTTCCTTGAGATTATCTTTTGTGGGGAATAATTCAGTATTTGAAAGTGCAAATGAAATAAGTAAAAAAAAAACAAAACAAACTTTGACTGGGTACGTTGCACTTATTTTCCNAACTGAAGGGAATTTTCCTTGAGATTATCTTTTGTGGGGAATAATTCAGTATTTGAAAGTGCAAATGAAATAAGTAAAAAAAAAAAAAAAACCAAACTTTGACTGGGTACGTTGCACTTATTTTCTACTTCCGTAAATAGTACTCTCCTGTTCTCTCGTCCTCCTGTGGCCCACGACAGCATTTTTGTTCCTCTTGTAGTCTGGTGATGCAATGTAACAAGCATCGCTTTCTGTCAAATGTAGGATGAAAGAATCTCTGGCTAAAAATCATACCCCCAGATGCTAAAGCGCTGCCTCCAGTCCTTGCGTGCTAGTGAGATGTTCTAATTTCCACGTGGCTGTGCGGAATGGATTTGGCTCCGTGCAGCGTTTGGAGTTCGCTTTTGTGTTCGCTGCTCTTGACTGGACCGCTGCGAAGTGGCGAGGATTTATTTGAATTCATGGGCAGCAAACCATTGAGTGGGAGCTCAGTGAGCCAACAGCGGATTCCCAGGCAGGGGTAATACGGTCTCAGAGCAGTTCATCAAAGGGATAATGTCTGACTCCGTACAAACAGTACAATTAATCTTCCCTCGTGTGGCTGGCAAAAGGGATATTTGTACGTGTACTTCAGTTTTCCTGCTGATAAACACAGCAGAAATATTCCAATTCCATCTGTCCTGTTTCTTTCCTTCCCTTTGAGGGGAGAGGAAGGAGTTCCAATAAATAACAAGAATGTTGCTTGGAATTGCGACATGCTGAAGTACTTGCTGGTTGTAGCTTCCTAATACTTGCCCTGCGCGCTTGCCCCTTGAGAGCAATCCAGTGACCAAAACTAAGAGCTGTTTCACCACCCAAATGAATCAGCTGGAGAAGTGTGGGTCTTCTGAGTCAGGGTGACATTTTTAGCATTTCTTTCCCTCTTTCTCTCTACAGAGTTTCACCATATGGCCAGGCTATCTCAGCATCTCTTCAGCAGCAGCAGCATTTATTTCTCTGCCTGTATCCAGGCCCACCCTGCTGAAAGATCAGCAGCAGATGGGCTGTGTCAGAAGTTAGCGATTTTCACTGGAGGTGCAACGGATGTGTGTTTAAACACCTTGGTTTTACCTTTCAGAAAGGCCAAAATGCCACTTCTTAAGAAGTCGGTCTAACTTGATTTCCCTGAAGAACTCAAATTGAAAGAATGATGCAGCACTTGGAAGTCAGTTTCTTGGATATTCATGTCCCTGGCACAGACTGACACAAAATTGTACTTTAACAAGAAGGAGAGTTTTTGCCTCAGGGCAATAATTCAGGAAATTTACTTAATTTTCTGTTACCGTAGCTCAAGACTGCAAAACAACACTCAGTGTAAGCTGAAGTCCTACCGGCAAAATCTGTGAGATCTATGATGAGGAAGTTTTTTTGCCCTTTGATAAAAAATAAGAGGTATCTGAACGACATGTCTCATTTCTTTTTCATTTTCCTCTTTTTTTTTTTTTCCCCCAAGGCCTTAGTAGTCCCGTGCTAGAAGAGCGATGCCACTAAAGGAAGGTGCGTTTTGCTTTTTACTTTTGGAGCAACGAAGGCATAGATTTAATGCTCTAATTACTCATCTTCACAGATTTTACACTGCAAGACCATGCAATTTACACTGCAACACCATGCCGTTAGGTCCTAATCCTACTCTGTTGTTGATGGCAAATTTGCCCTGTAGATAAATTTTGCGTTTACGCTGCTACAGAAAGGCTTGCCAAAGACGAGGGACTTCAAAAGTGCTCTAATTGCCTAAATGCAGCCATAGGGGGAAACCGAAAGGTGTTAGAGTACATCTAGGGTAGCGGCGTCTTGTTAGGTACTAGGTTTTGTTCCTAAGGGGACTGACGCAACGGCTTTGAAGAGTGCTGTTCAGAAATAAGAACACAGAGAAATGAAGCAGTTAATTTGAAATCTATGACCTGAAACTCCTGGGTGGCTTGCAATAGTCTGGAACTAGCTTTATGTGAAAACAAGAGTATGTAAGGGTAGAAACATTTCTCAGTAACATCTGCTTTGGGGAGAATTTATGGCTTATGTATCTGAGAGGTTAAGAGGTATACCTAGATGGGAGTTACTTAGTTTTTCTGTATGGGAGTTACTTAGTTTTTCTATAGTTTTCTATACCCTGGAATGCGAGTTCTGGTTCTTTAACATGAAGCTGCTTTGCGCGTGTTTTGTTCTTTATCTAACCGACGTATTTTCCACATCGCGCAGTCGTTGTGTACGTGTACGACTGCATGTCATCACCATGTCCTACTTATGACCTGAACTATTTTTCGTACCTGTGTCAGGTGTCCACAATTGAAAGGCTATTGTAGGACTCAGCCATTCTTCACTCTTTATATCCTACCTCAACTTTCTCCTGTCTTTGAAAGGAGATAAAGGCTTCTAACCTTGCTGAGCAGCAGCAGAATGCATTTGAGGCTGTCTCGACTCTATAAAGAGTGCTAAGCTTATCTTTTATGGGGAAAATGATGTCCAAGAGTAGTGCTTTTATTGAAAACTTCTGTTTTCCTGTAATTACTAGAAAACGCCTTTAGCGGTCCTTCTGGTGGTTCTCTTTGCTGCTTTTATTTGCATAACATCTTTCCCCAGGAAAACATCTAGGTTTTTTTGTCGGTGTTACTGTCTTCCTTGTGGTATGATGTTACTCAAACTAGCTCTGAATCAGTTGTCTTCTTCCAATATGGGTTTACCAGGGGAAGAAAGATGGATGAGGTGGGTTTAAACCCTCATTAGCACCAGTACGTATATATAGTGCATGTTGCAGTGTCCTGTGGTAAAACCACAACCACATGGCTGTGTGTGTAGTCACTGCACGTCATATTGAAGTTGTGTTCATCACTTACTCTTGCTATGGCTAAACACTTTAAGTACCTGAATTAGTTTGTAGGTATACCCTATTTTCCAGCAGTCTGAACCACATTTTTGATATAACCACGGAAAGGATAGACATTCAGATGTAGAATTTTTACTATGAGACATTTGAGTTTATGTTCTGCCTACCTATTTTACTAACCGACCCTAAACAGGCTTGGGAGAGTTGATGAACGAAGAGTGCACAGCCTTCTCGACATACAGAGATGCTTCGGGAAGAGCAATAAGAACCATGGGTAGTAAGTTACAGAACTGCTGATAGCTCCAGCAGGTAAATGGAAGAAGCAGAAGACTGCAGGAGAAGAGGGACAGACAGTGGGAAAGAGCCTCCCGTGTCCTTGAGGCTGCGGCTGGCACTGCACAGAATGCTTTTTGGATCATTTGGCATTTGTAGAAAATGTAATATGAACTGCTTGCACTAAAGGGCGAGGGCTGTGTTTCGCCACAATCATTAACGTTTTGTCAGCCATAACCACTTGGCACTGCTGTCAAGATAGGCCATAGTGCTCCACAAATGTCTGTGATTGGTGTGCTTGCAACAGCTTTTCAAGTTTGTCAATGTATTCTGCGTTCAAGAAGCATTGGCGTTATTTCATTCAAAACATTCGTTTTCTGACTGAATTCCCAAATTTGCGGTTGCCCACAGGTTTATTATTGGGGCAGGGGGTGGGAAGGGATGTATTTTCAGAGATTACAGATGGAGGCATAATGAAAGAATCTCTGACTGGAAACTTGGATAAAATTCTCAGCATTATAGTGAACCTCAAAAAATTATAATTTTTTTCCTAAGACCTAGAAAATAATTTAAAATGATATTGTATTTTGCATTCCTTTTTGAAGCTAAAACTTCAGAGAGCTTGACCTTAATAAAGCTCTTTATATAATTGACATATACTAGAACTTTGTGATGTATCTTTTGCAAGATAAAAACATTATTAACTAGATACTTGCGCTGCATATGAAGATATTGTAAATACGTAGTTAAGCAATCTGTATGTATGGTCTGTTGATCACAATGAGTACTGTACATAGTCTGTTAAATCTTCAAAACGAACTGTTGTTTAATTTTGGATGAGTTTTGGTAAACCAGACTCACAAAGTCCCAGCCCAGCAGCAGCATTTTGACAAATGTAAAGCTCACTAAGTTTGTGGGGTTTGACTCAGTAGTTGGCAGCACGTAAGATCTCAGTGAAGGTATTTTCTCTTTAGACATCAAGAAAACAAATCGTGGGAGGGGGTCCGGCAGTATGTGATACCTTTCACAGCTTGGTTCTTATTCAGAGGAAGATGCAATGAATGCAGTGGTCGCTCGTCCGTCTGTGGGACACGAAGTGTTATGCAGCATGGCTGGTCAGTCCTCTTGGCGAGCCCAGCTGTCTGACAACAGCCTCGTGAAGATCTGCGGAGGTCTGTGTCAAGGCCTTCCTGCTTGTGCGTCACAGCTCTTTTGACAAGGCCGTGGCTGATGTGGACGCTGAGGCGCGTGCCTGCAGAGGACATTTGCTGTGCCGGGCGGGCACCAGCTATTTGCTTACGTCGACAGCTGATCGTATGACTGTAACCCCATCAGTGCTTCTAGGCGCGTGAACCAGCGCGTGGGCAGAACTGAGCACACTTTTTATTCCAAGCCTCTCTCTGAAAGTACACGGGGAGCTTTTTAAAATATGTTTAAGAAATAAATCGTGAATCTGTAAATCCCATACAATGCTGCAAAAATGGCTTAACTGGGATTCTACTTTACATTCTAATAAAGGTTGGAAGGGCCGGTCTGCAGATGTCTCATTGGAGTATGCTGTGCTTGAAGTTTCAGTACGATGTGGAGAACATGAAATGAGCATTTTAAAATCTGTAATACATCACTGTGATGAATTCTTTATGTACAAGAGCACAGACCGACATAGATTAGATTAGAATCATTATCCTGGATTACAGAGCAGCTCTGACAGCTGAAAAGCCTCGGTCCTTCAAAAATGGTAATTGTAGTCATCGGAAACTGCAGTTTTTCTCTAACGTAGGGGATTAAACAGTGTCTTGGTTAGTGGCCAGTACAGGCAGCTTTAAGAAAAGATAAAAGATGTTCACGGATGAGGAGGTCTGGGATCTTCTCCTGGAAAACAGTGATGTCGCTCTCATAGCTGCAGAAAAGAGCTCCCTCACCTCAAGCCTTGAGTATTGGTGACACTTTCTTGGCAACCCAATTCGCTGTACATGCACTTGCTTGCATGCGTGTGTAATTAGTTACCAGGATGGTCTGTGATCACCATCGCTGAGAATGTTTTCTGTGACATTCCGAACATCCTGTGGAAGTTCCTGTAGGTATAAATATCTGCATTGGGAGTTGTCAAATGATAGGAAGATAAAAAAAGGAACTTCACAAAAAGCAGAAAAAGCAACACGGGAGAGAGGACACGGCGGTAGCTCTGGGAAGGGAGAAAGCGGAGGGTGCGTTTTTAATTAAATTTGCCAAGGAAGAGATTTGAGAAATGTGCCAGAGGGANAAAAAGCAGAAAAAGCAACACGGGAGAGAGGACACGGCGGTAGCTCTGGGAAGGGAGAAAGCGGAGGGTGCGTTTTTAATTAAATTTGCCAAGGAAGAGATTTGAGAAATGTGCTAGAGGGAAGACAAAAAAAGAACAAAAGTTAAGTGCTTTACTTAATAAGGAAGACAAGCAAATAAAATATTTTGTAGAGAAAGCTGGGGTCTTTGTAAAAGCTTGATAGAATATTAAATGCCCGATTAGAGCAGATGTGAGAATATTTAGGTAAGTCAGAGTGCTGATGTCAGTGGTGAGTTGGTGATGTTCACCCCAGAACGCTGAAGAAGGAAGATCTTGGCAGCAAAACCTGAGTCTTTAAGTGTTATCCTTGAGAAGTGACTACAGGCAGGTGAGGTCCCAAAAGTCTAGAAAAAAGCAAAATACAGATGAGTGAAAAAAGGGTGGAGGGTGATTGAGACCATAGATTGTAGTTCAGTGAGGCTCACATCAATACATGGAAAAATGTTGAAACAAGTTATTAAATAATCAATTTGTAAGAGTTTAGAGAGCGGTAGGAGAGAGGCAGGCAATAGTGGCGTGGCTCGAGCCTGTGTGTCACTCAGTGAAGTGCTTTTTGTTTGGTTTTTTTTTTTTTTTTGCAGAGTGCCTATGGCCTAGGGGGTAAGGTGGACATGATAAATATGGTGTACCTTGGTGCACCTCTGGTGACTCCTGGTGAGATTCCTGCAGGGCTGTTACCGTGGGCTTACGTGGCAAGGTTTTGGTAGCCAGGGTTGGCTGTTGTGAGAAGACACCACAAGCCCCCTCCGTGTCACAGTCGGTTGCAGGTGGCTCCAAGATCCTCCTGCTGCTGGCTGAAGCTGAGCCCATCAGTGATGTTGGTCGTTCCCCTGTGATAACATGTTTAAGAAAGGGTAAAAACCACTCTGCATAGCAGCAGTGTGGAAGAGAAGTGGGAACACTGTGAGAGAAACAGCCCTGCAGCACCAAGGCCAGTGAAGAAGGAGGGGGAGGAGGTGCCCCTGGTGCCGGAGCAGGCCTTCCTCGGCAGCCTGTGGCGAAGACCATGGTCACACAGGTTGTTCCCCTGCAGCCCGTGGAGTTCCACAGTGGAGCAGATATCCACACTGCAGCCCATGGAGGATCCCGTGCCAGCGCGGGTGGACGTGTCCTGAAGGAAGCTGTGACCTCATGGAGAGTCCACGCTGGAGCAGGTTCCCAGCAGGAGCTGCAATCCCACGGAGAGGAGCCCGCAGTGGAGCAGCCTTCCTGAGCGACTGCACCCTGTCGGAAGGACCCACACTGGAGCAGTTCATGAGCACGGCTGGTGGGAAGGACCCTGTGCCGGAGCAGGGGAGGAGTGTGAGGAGAAAGGAGTGACAGAGTGTAATGAACTGACCGAACCCCCCCCATTCCTCATCGCCACGCGCCGCTGGGAGGAGGAGGTAGAGGAGTTGAAGTGCAGTTGAGTCCGGGAAGATGGGGCGGGTCGGGGAAGTTTTTTTTACTTTTGTTATTATTTCTCACCATCCTACTCTGTTACTAATTGGCAATAATTAAAATTAGTTTCCTCAAGCTGTCTGTTTGGCCCATGACGATAGTTGGTAAGAGATCTGCCCGTCATTATCTTGACCCACGAGCTTTTCCAACACATTTCTTCCCCTGCTCTCCACCCCCTCCCCACTGTTGATGGACGATAAATGATAGAGCAGCTTGGTGGGCACCTGGCAGCAAGATAAGGTCAACCCACCACGATCATGCATGGCATTCCTGTAACTCTGAGAGGGAAGGTGTGCTGACCTCAGCCTCCTGCCCACTTTGTCCCTTAGGGGCAGTGGGAGGTGGCACCAGGGTGAGTGGTAGGGAGTGCTCCAGGGCGGCTGCCTCCTCATAGCACGGGTAGCTGAGGACTCCAGAGCACTGTTCCTGTGTGCATGTGGAAGAAATCCAACATTTAGGGAAGGGCTAGACCTACTTGAAGTCTTTCCCAGCCACCAGAGCTAAAGTCTGCGCAGGTAGAAATGTTGGACTTCAGAGTTTCGGAAGACCAGACCTGACGTGATGTCCCCCGCACTTCCAGTAAGTTGGCGTTTGGTCATCAGACTTACCAGGACTGCAAAACGTACCACTCTGATGGAAATAACCCCTCATTGACACAACCTGCAGCAGACTATATTGCCTTAATGCCATCTTCATTTTCTCAGGAGATGTGTTTTCCTGGTGTTAGGTATTGTATCAGTGTGTTCACTGCTGCAGCTTCGTCTTTCTGCTGTAGCTTTTTCATTGCAATAAAATTACAACCCAGTCTAAGTCTGCAGGTTATTCTTACGATGATGGCAAACTAGGTTTTCTGACTGTTACAAAAGTATTAGAAATGACAGATGAGAAGTGTGCCCTATTATGGAAAATCAGTTATTTCAGTGTATCTTTTTTGCTTCAATACTATGGTATCTTTAATGGAGAATATATGTAAGTGTGATCAGAATTCGCAAAACATTATAAAAAGTGTTCATTTAGGGAGCATTGGCAAAACACAATACAGTCCTCCAAACTCTTTCATTGCCTGGCTTTCAGTGGGGGTTGGACTGGATGATCTCTAGAGGTCCCTTCCAACCCCTACCATTCTATGATTCTATGATTCTATGATTCTTACCTCTTCTGATTAGAAATGGCTGCCCCCAAGGTTTGAAGAATAAAATATACAGAGTAGCTAGAAAAAAGCTGAAGAACTTTTAAGTCTGCCATATATTAAAATTTTGTTTGTAGTCTTGTGGTTAGAGATCTTGGATTGGCACTGCACATAAACTTCTTGGCAAAAGCAACCTATTGCAGAAGAGCCATTGCACAGGAGTCGATGACTTAGAACAACGCGGACCTCCAAGGAGAAAGCTGCGGACCTCACCAAAATTAGGGTTGTTCAGGATAAGCATGGGCATAAGAGTTTGCAGAATCCCAGGTACGGCTTGTCCTAAATTAACCAGTAAAGAATTTTGTTCAAAACTTTGTTCATATATACAGACATGAATAGCCATGAAATCTTCCCTGTTTGATTTTAAAAGGTTACTTTTTTCTATACAGAGCGAACTGCCGGTACTCAAACTCCCACAACCTCCCTTCCAAGAAAACCAAGAGTCACTACGGGATGTGCGAGGCTGTTTGTACTGCCACATCTTGTGTTTTAGTGCAAAGTCTGGTTTGCCTCTGCACCTAAAGGTTGTCTTGATGAGCAGCAATCAATGATGCTGACAGCTGCTCAAAGTACAGGCTGTTTAAAACACTTCCTGCTGAAGGAATGTGTCAGTGGAGAAAAACAGGCAGGCAATTCTGCAACAGCCCAGGAAGAAAGGTCTCGCAACACACTTTTGAAGCTTTTAAAAGGTTTTTACTGCTCAGCACCCTTTCTTCTCACGTGCACTTTTCATTAAGATGAAGTAAACAATGTTTATTCTTCATTAGTATCTCTTAAGAGGAGGGGAGGAAAGGAAAGAAAGTGCCGATTATGAGAAAATGGTTCAGACGGTGCTTGAAATAAGGCATGTGTATTTCCAGGGGAGCAATGCTCTCGCTGAGCGGTTTCAGTCACCAGGGTTTGTGTGCTGCTCAGGGAGGGACAGTAGCTGCACGGCACGTTACGTAGTTGGAAAGTGCACGCAGAGTCTGTGTCCGTGGGAATATTCCCGAGACTGCCAATTCAAGGATTTGAATCTGCGTCTTACACAGGTGGTCCAAGCACCTTGTTTTGAAAATTTGCCCCGGTGTTTCCAAAATTCAGTACCAAGGACAAAAATCTGCATCCTGCTGGAAGCAGTAGGAGTTCGCTCAGTCCACTCTTCTACTTCCTTTTCTTTGCTGTCCCTATTCCACTGAACTGCCTAAATGTGAGTAGCTGAGCACTCTCTTGTCCATGGAAATAGAAGAGCAGCCTCAAAGGAAACTCTGTTATAAATAAAATATTCAGAATCAGTTTCTGGATCTATTGGATTGCACGGGCTTCATGTCTTAAAACGAACCTGACACGATTGCAGGTTCATTTTCAGCCGACTTTCGGTTGCAAGTTTTTTTCAGACTTGGTAGGAAAGAAATTGGTTTTCCTATTGAGAGCTCCCCTGCTGCTTTAGAAATACAGTTTTTCTTATGTGCGGTCTAACCCGATTGTTTAAAGAGGCTAATGGAAAAAGACGGAAAAGTAAATGTATGTTCTTTGCATTTTTCTTCCACAGTGCTGTGTGAAGTGCTCTGACCTTCAGCTCATGTCTGCATTTCAGCAGTCTTACTTGAGGCTTTGTTCAGGAAGCAACGTTCTGAAAGCTGAGTTACACCAAGGAGAGCAACGTGCACACAGTAAAGCTGTAACCTCTGGAATTCAATGTAGTTCAAGTTTTGCTTCTATGTTTTCACATTAAGGTCTGGAATAATGATTCTTACTCTTTTAGTAAGTCTGGGTCAGCTGTAGAAAGGCAGGGAAGCCGAATTTGTGAACGTGCTGTAAGATACACAGTGTTGGTGGTCTGTTTCTGGTTGTTGATGTTTACCTACGGCTAAACAGAGACTTAAGAAGTACTATTTGAGGTGAGGGAAATAATCTGATGTTGGCATGGCTGTTACAGAATGCAGCTTATTTAACCCCTAGCTGAACGCCCACTGTTTTAAGAGGAAATAATGCCAGGTATAATGAGGTGTTGAGATTCCTTGTGGGATAGAACTCTTTCGCTATAAATTTCCTTCAATACTTGAGGGAGGAGGCCCACTGGAAGCCAGTGAGAAATATGCTGCCGCAGACCCGACAGGAATCAGCAGCGGCTCGTCCGGCCACCGCAGCAGGGGTGACTTGGACTGCTGCATTTTAATTAGCGTTTCACCCGTCACCCTGGCCCACATCTAAAGGATTACAGTTCTACAGATGGATATCCGTGAGATTTACAGGTTCAAGAATATTGGCAAGCACTGGTTTGATTACCATTGATTTAAAACCAGCATAGGTCTTTTGCTGAGAACGTGCTTATGTAGGGCTCCTTTTGTGTGTCCGCTGAACGTAGTGAAGGCTGAATATCGAAAACACCTTGATGGTCTATTGCACTGCCTTTGCAGGCCCGCCTGAACGGGAATCGATTGCTGAAAAGCCCTTTCACCTCAAACATTAGAAAATGAACGCAGCAGCTAAAAGTCATAGGATCAAAATCTGACGAGGTATGGATGTTTTTCTTGTCAAAATCAAACCAGACAGAACTCTGGAATGCGGTGGACTTAGCTTTCTTTTCCAGAACTGTGTATGTTTTTTCCACCAGCCTTGCCTTCTTCAGATATTAGTTCTGTTCCATACAGAGTGTGGGAGTTCAAGGGTTTTTTTTCCCCTTGCATTATGTTCATTTTGTGAAATTTTCCGTTCCCTTTACATGTTGTGAAATAATGAGGGGGAAGGGAGGGCTGCAGTTGTGCACAGTTGCCTGCAAGTCCTGTATATGTAGATATTGATGTTTAGAAGAAGGTTTTACATCAGATTTGAGTAATTTAAGAATTGCTTGTAAGTACACTGTAGAAAGAAATTTTGTTTTGATACGTTTGCACACAAAACGCAAGTTGTGAGAATTTCCGAATTTACACGTCTGTGCTTTTTTAAATGAAGGCAGGAGTAGTAATGCCATGGAATATGCATTTTTTAAAATGTAATTTTAATTCGTATGTATGTCCATAGTTTTGTCAATGATTTTTTTTTTTTGTTCTGCTCAGTCTTTAACCTTGAACAGGGCATTTAATTTTGGAGTCTAGGAACAGTAATTTCATTCCTATAAATCCATTTTGACCTTCTAGTGTATATATGAGAAAGAGTGGATTAATGTATTTTAACTGTACAAACTGTACAAAAAAATCAGTATTCTTTATGGAAGCCAATACTGTGCTTTAATCTGTTACTGCGGTTTTGGCAGCACAGATTTCCATAGCTCTGTAATAGCTACAGTTTTCTTGGGACCATTCATTCTTTCACCCGATTTGTTTGGACAAACCAGATTGTGTAATCGTTCTTTGACTGCACGAAGCACAAACTAATTTATTTTTCAAAAATCAATTCAAAACTTAAGGAATTTAATCCAAATGAAATTTACAGGAGATTACATTGAGGACTGTATTTGTACTGAATTGATTGAAAATGCGCTATAAAACCTGGGATGAGTGGGTGTAGTATGGATATGATGACCTACTTTTGAAAGGACCAATTTTCCTACTTCCAGTGAAAATACTGTCAGTGACTGTTTATTTTACTATGAAAACTGCAGCTCCCCGAATTCACTTTTCTTACCTATCTGTGATCAAATAAATGTCTGGCCATGTTTCGTTTTGCTTCTCATCCCTGTTTCAGAGGCAGAAGCTTTTTATGGATGTAGGGGAGGAAAGGCTTTTTCCACCCTGGCTCAAATTCTGTGTCTTTTCTTACCTCGGCTTTTCTCTCTCTGCCAGTCAAGACCGCGGGTCCAGCCTGATCCTGCAAATTCCATTTTCTCCTTTATGTGCAAATTCTGCTGATCACTTCCACCTCCTTAACACCCCTCCTGGGCGTCCCTGCCTTCCTTCCGTCTGTGCTGACACCGCTATTTTTGACTGCATCTACTCGAAGTGTGACCGTGCCTTTTCTCTTGGCTTCGTAGTGTGGACTCCGTAGCACAGGCAGAGGGCTATAGTGTTGTCACCAATCTCTAAAATAGTGTCCTTCTAAAATAAATGGGACTTCAGGAACACCTGATGATAATAATAAAAAAATAATCTGGAACACTCAACAAAGTGTGTGTTAGGGGGGCAACAAGTTTTACATGTACATCTTTAATATTTTTAAAACGTTTTTCAAATTTTTACGGGAAACAACACATGCAGAGAGACCAGTCATTGATTTTTAGTCTAATTTCACATGTTAAGTGGTACTTTTAATGCTTTGCATTTTCCATGCAATCATTGGACTAATGGCTGATTGAGTTTATAACGTCACTGGAAGTATTTGTACTGCAGGAAAACTAGATCTGTGCTAAAACTGAGTTGTGTGCGTAGCAGCTGTGATGATACATTCCATGCACAGGACATCACCACGTTTCTCATGAGTTGTCATTGTCCTCGTCGTAGGTGGCATCACATGGAAGTGAGTGTTTTGATCGTCCGTTGTCACCAAGTAGTTAAGATGTTTACGTAATTTTTAGGGGTTTTTGTGAGATCAAAACTGGATATAGAAACGTATTTGTGTAGTAAAGCATATAGCATACACGGTAAAGTGGTTTGTTTCTTCTTTTATTCTTTAGCATGTTCATAATTATACGTGGGCTTTTAAAAGTAAATCTTTAACAGAATAATTAAGTATCTTTCCAGACAGAACATAGGTGTCAGTAAAAGAGCATGATCATGTTTTCAACAATACAGAAGTTCTAGCTTTTACTATTCTCTAACTTGACCAATTACGTATGCAAAAAATACGCCTTTTTTTCATATTGTTCCAGCCAACTTCAAAAAATTTATGTTTTGAGTTCAGGTTTGAGTTTTGATGAAAAGAGCAACAGCTGGATGGTCCTTTAAGCCTAATTCTCTTTAGAAGTAAGTAAGTGCACACTTACGTACACAAATATATGTAAGAAAATGTTTCATATAAATACGTGTACGTATATATGCAAAGATCGGTACATACATGTGTATGTATGTATCTATGTATTCATCAACTACAAAGAGAGAAGAGCTGGCAGGATTGTTCTAAATATGCCCACACAGTATAGTGAGTAATCCTGTGGCTGAACTCATCTGGAGTATGCGGGACTTAATTTCTGGTTTCTGGTATTGGGAATGGGTTACTTGTCAACCACACACCGCAACGTACTTCTGCAAGTAATTATTAGCTGCTTGGGCTTAGGGTCCTCTCAGTTTCTTCTGTTGAAACTGTTCATGCTGTAGGATTAAACATTCCCTGGTGTTGGTATCTGCTGCTTAGAAAATAAGTACATTAACCATTGATGATAGGTGATCTCGTTCTATAGCACCATTAATATTTATCGTTCAGATGAAGTGGAACATCACCTGCAGAGACTGGGACATCGAGAGGCTCACAGTCCGTCCACCTGACCATAAATTTCATGCCTGTAGAAAGTGGTATGTTGCCACAAGAGTTTTTGGTTTCTGTGTATTTGTGTTTTGTGACTGAATATATCAATGAAATGTTTAGCTGGTACAAATTCCAGATCAGGTTCTGAGAGTCTGGTTGATGGCAGCCAAGGTTTGATGTTGAAAAACTTTAGATAAGGGCCAGACGCTACAATTTTCAGTTGCACGTGAGATTTTTGCAGCTGAAGCTTCCCACTGCTCTTTGGTGATGAAAGCTTGTATCGCTCCAGTGACACCGTTCGCCTTGCAAGCCATCCAGGCTCAGGAAAGCTGCATTTGCTAATTTCTGCAGAAGGCTCCCTGAGTGACAGCAGGAAGCCAAAATAAGCAAAGCGAAGTGCCCTTGCTTGCACGAGGCAAGCGCGTTTCTGTTTGCACATTTACAGTAAGACGCGTAGCCTGCTTTAGGCTGCTTTCCCCTGCCAGCCCCTCCCCGCCCCTTATTTTTCAGTGGGAATAAGCAAAGAGATTTTGTTATTGCCAAAGAGGCAAGGAGCCAGGTCTGTACTAGTCGTGGTTGTCCTCTAAGCTTCGCGATAGGCTTGGTGTAAGCAGGTTGCCGTACAGTTCCTGAATCCTGGTGCTGGTGTCTGGCATGGCAAAGGAAGGCAGTGTTAGCTGTTAGCTCGATGATCTCTTTCCTGGCTAGTGGGAACATGCCTGTCAGAGCTGGGCATAGGCACATAAGGCAAAAGAGAGCTCTCTGAAAGCGTTCTCAGGTCTTGTGATATCTTGTCATCAGTTTTTCCCCACATTAGGGCTCTGGGGACGTGCTGTCAGAAATCGTTACAATAGGGAATAATTTCTAAACTAGCCCCTCTGTGTGATTTGAGCAGCGACTAACACGCCTGGTGGCAGACTGCTCATCTGGACATGCCTTCATAAATTCCTGTCTCTCCAGGCTGTCATACGCCTCTTTCGAGGATTATGCTGCCTCTCTGCCAGCTTTGCGTACAGTCAAGTGAACGGTTAGAGGTGGTGCCGTGCTACCCCTGCTGCTGTAGCTGTCCATCTCACGACTCAGCCGCAGTTCTGTTAAATCGTCAGAGGTGCTGTAGTGCCTAAGTTTTTATTCATGTGGAAGACTTTGCAGAGCCGGGTTACAAACTGGTAAAGCAAACACCGACAACAGCGTTCCTGAGAGGCAGTGACTGCCCTCCATCACCGCAGCAGCAGCGAACACCTGGAGATGTGCACAGGAATGATAATCTGTTTATTTGGATCATCAGCTGCACGGCTTATCCAATTGTGTCCTCAACCAACTAAAATAATGTCTAGAAGGTTTGCTTCCTACTTAGTAAGAGCATACATGTAGACTAACGAGTTTAGTGTTTAGATTGCGCTCTGAATACGTGAAGCAGGGTACAACAATGATGCGCAGTTTATGCAGTGGCTTCTGCATTACAGTGCTGTAGTGAAATACTGGACGTATAAACCTTATCAGAGCAGGTCCTTAGAATTTTGTCTTTTAACATTTTTCGTTGTACTTAAAAGATGTGATTTTTTTTTTTTTTTTAATGTGGTGTGTTTTTTTCTTCTTGCTAAATAGAGCATTTTGAGACTTGGCCAAGGAGAGGAGATCTAATTAAATTCATGTAATGATTCTGGGAGTCACTGATGCTTGCAGTACTCCCACACATTTATCAATACACTGTTACGAGAGACAAATCATTTAGCATTTGAGATAAAGTGAAGATTACTTCATGTGTATTTGATGCACACAAGCCCTCAGATGATTGAGCTGCATAACCCTTGCCGTAGGTGACCTTTCCTGATGAAGAGATTTTTCTGAAATAAATCTTCTCAATCAAACGCCGGTTCTTGTGCTCACTCATACACTCATAAATACATGGACATGCCTGTTCAAAACATTATCTGGCACCTGTGCCCATGCTGCGGAGGGAGAAGTGCAGAGCATGCATGGCGGCTTTGTGCAGCAGCGCACATAGGGTAATAAACCTTGTGTCGCAGCTTTATTCGTATAGTCAAACATGGCTATGCCGTTCCACTTTCCGAAAGAAGGCTGCTTGTGTCATTCTGCAGCTCGTGGTCATCTCCTGTGGACATACTGAGATGGGTTTCTTCTGGTTCAGAGAGATCTGCGGTGCAATTTGGTGTATGGTATACATGAAATCCTTTCACTGCAGAGTGCCTGCGTGCAGTTCTACAATGTATGTTATTCTGGAAGTCGTGCATGATAACAGGAGTCCCCTCCTGCGCAAAAATCTGCTGCTATTCGGAAGCGCTGAGTCTTAGAGTGGGTGACAAATCTCCTGAGGACGGGAGGCTTCCAAAAATGCCTTCAAACCAGTGCTGGCACACAACACTTCAGTGCATCCATTTTGATGATGGCTGGCACTGAATTGCTCAGTGGCATCTGAAAGTGAGTGTGGTAGAATAGAAAGGTATCTGAATTGTTTGTAACCGTTATGGCTTTGCCAGAGGTTTTTCCTCTCTTTAGCTAATTCGTAGAGTACAGGTCCCTTCCTTGGTGGTAGCAAGTAGAGCACAGCAGGTAACCTCAGCGGCTGAGCCTGCCTCTGGAGTCTGTCTAGCCCAGCCTCCTCTCAGAGAAGTGCCTTCCAACCAGCAGAGCCGTAATTTTATGTTATGAGTGCTCAGATTTAGCACATTCAAGCGAGTACGCCTTGAAGGCAACCAGAAGATACAAGCCCAGTTCAGTTTTGCTACGAACAAGCCCCATCGATTTCCACTGAATTAACCAAAAGCGCTGCCTGCTCCTTCTGGTGCAGAATTTGGTAGTTTGTGCAACTGGGCAAGAAGCAGCACAACAATTGTGTTTTCTCTTCTTTTCTGTCTCACTCTGCGTTACTGCCGTCAACAGTTAGTAAAAAAACCCACTGCAACCAATTGTTGGAAATGGGTTGCCTTAAGAAAGGCAAGCTATGTTGTCCGGGTTTGGGGACAGATTGTGTTCCTTGCTACCCTAAGGAAACCTCCGGGGTCTGTCAGGAGCCAGAAGAGGTATGACCAAGAAGCATCTTGAGGTCTTCTTGCAAGTTCTGTTGGCTGAATAACTCCTGAAGTTCACTGGTTCAACATAGAGCCGTGTTTTACGCCCTTGATTTGGCTGCATCTGGGGGGGGAGGAAATGAGGTATTTTTTCCCAACCTGGGAGAAGTAGAAAATGTAGTTTCAGCTGGGCGACTCTGTTTAATGACATATTCAAAGAGACGTATGTACAACTATTCTTCCTTTTTTTTTTTTTTTTTTAAATTTAGTGGGGCTACATCCATTGTCTACAGATGCAGGCAGAAAGGGACCCAGAAACCTTACGCCGTCAAAATGTTGAAGAAGACAGTAAGTCGTTTTGTTTTGTTTCGCTTTGCTTCGGGATATGTTCGGGATTTTCTCGGGGTTTTTTTCGGTGCAGTTGCTTTATGTGGGGGAAATGGGCTCGATAAGGACCCCGCTAAGCTCGTATTTTCTGTGACCGAGCTGCTTCTGCTCCTCGTCATTAAAACAGCTTTTAGAGGTAACAGTACTCCGCCGGGAATGCTTTATCCCCACAAATCCTGCTTGCACCTTCATCTGGTGTTGTCTGTATAGACTTAGATTTGGGCAAAACTTCTTAGACAAAAATGTCTTCTTCTTTCACTGTGGAAAAAAAGAATGTTCTGAATCGTTTGAATGTTCTGCAGTTTCATTTTACTTTAATACATTGTTTTGCTCAAAAAAAATCATTACACGATTTATCTTTTTCAGAAACTGATTAAAACGCCATTTCAGACTCAGGTAAAATTCAGAATTTTGTGGAGGTTTTTTCACCCTACAAAATTGCAAGAGAACCAGTTGAGACATCACTTATTTTTAGAGCTCCATATATGTCACACTTCTACCACAGCTATTTTTGTGTGTGTTACAAAATAGGTGGTGGAAAGCATGAAGAGAGACTAGAGAGGAAAGGCTAGTAATGGCTTGAGAGACTTGAAGCAGAAGGAGAGCGTGGGGAATGGGGTAGAGCAGTTCATCTTCCTAAGAGGGGAAGAGAAATTTGAGAGGAGGCTAGCAAGCTGTGAGGCGTGGACGTGATTTTTATTCATCAGTGATTTTGATTCAGTTTATTCCAGTGTTAAATCATCCATTATTCCACAAAGTTCGGGAGCGTTCACATGTAGTGACATAACGATGGGTGGGTAGGCGTAAACATGTCTAAATGCTGAATTAACTGGTGGTCTCTGTGCAAGACGTAAGGCGTGTGTTCCACATGAGTGAAATGTTGGCATTAATTTGTCATTTTTGAACGAACGTAAGCCGGAGTTTACACTGGCACAGAAATTCAGTTGCGTGTGCTGCGTTTGAATTTGCATCTGGTGCATTCCTCCTGGTGGAGGAAGCAGAGCATGCGAGAAGCTTGCATTGCTGCAGCCTGCGCTCTGTCTTTCCTGTGGAAATGCAGAGAACGTAATTTTAAAGTTTTTATCAGTTTTGTATGCCAAGGATTCCCGTAATGTTTTTAGAGTGTACTTTCTTATAATTCTCCTTCTGAAATGCACTAGGAAGAATGATATTACTTAAAAATATTTCTTTGTCCCCTTTTTTTGCCTTTGTGGGGCTTAATTCGTGTTCACAATGGCCACATAATCCTAGATCCATCTATTTGTATCTGTGCTACAAAAAGTCCACCAAGAGTCTAAACTGAATCGTTTCAATTCAGTTTACAGTCTTAGCGGGTTTTTTAAAAAAGCATAGGGAAAATGGCAAGCAAGAAGAACATAAGAATACGGTTATGTAAGTTGTTTGCGCAGCAGCAATAGCTTGGCTTAATGTGGGCTTGATTACATTAGCAGTGTGGTTAAGCAGTTCACGCAACTGAGTTGTTCCCAGTGTAGCTGATACACTTCGGGCTGTTTTGTTATGCGAACCAGCGATTCTGTTACACAACTGAGCTTATTTGTGTAACTGAGAACATAAGGGGCGATACCGTAAGGATGTTCCGCCCCGTGTGACTGTGCGCCATCAGGTACTGTAGCTGTGTCCCGATTCGGAGATGCAATTATTGTAACAGAAACAGAACTAGCTGTGCGTTACAGGGCTCCCGCAGCAGGAGGCCTGGTCTTTACTCAGATTATCTCAGTGTAAAAATAACCGAGCGTGGACCAAATCATATGCCAAAATGTTGGTCGGCTTAAGTTTCGTGTTGGCTTTTTCTAAAAAGTTAGAAAAAACAGATGGCAGTTCAATAGCGGAGGAAAAGTGATGGGAGAAAAAGAGGACGAACCTGTGGCTGTTTGCTTTTGATGCAGAGTCCCGTTTCTTCAATTCCCTTTCTTAAATGCACATACGGGAGCTCTGAAGAACACAGGAAATTCGAAGAAGACAAAGGAAGATGGCAAAAGAGCAAATACTCTGGTTTTTCCATTCAAACTGACGGACTTTGAACAAGACTGACTTGCTGAGCAGGAGTGCCTGTAAAAGCAGGGTGAGGGGCAGGGAGAGGGTGGTCCAGCTTGTTCTGGAAGTGGTAACAAGTGATGTGTGGTTAGCAGTCTGGTGGCTGACTGGCAGCTCCAGATTTGTGAATGCTGACCACTACACTACTGTAACTTGAAGTATTAGAAATTATTACTTTTGTCCCATGGGAATAGCTCAGATAAGAAACAAATTATCCTTTTGAATTGAAGGGGTGTGCTAGGAACAGACTGCAAGAAACATAAAATGCCTATCCGTGTTCTTTTTGTTTAAATAATGAGATTAATTTTTCATTTTGCCTGACATGCATTCTCATTTAAGAGCAAATCAAATTTTGGGCAAGACATGTGAGCCTATTCTGAGAATACACACTTGTGGAGAGGTGTGAGTTCTTAGGAGATTCTGTAATTAATATTTCTTCACCATCTAGCTCAATAAAGTAGTATTCTTAGATTATTTGCTCAGCTCTCTCTGGTTTTTTTCTTATTGCTAGTTAAGCCAAGAAAGAGAAACAGGAGAAAATACATGTATACAAACCTTTTTTTTCTCAAGAAAATAAAGTAATATTTTGGGAGTATTTTATTTCAATTTAGAGGTTTGATCGTTCTTAAACATTAATTGGAATTTTACACAGTTCCAAAAGGAGGAGAAAAATGCTTTTTTGCTCGTTCAGAACTGCTGGAATAGAGTGCTTCACTTCCCTGCTTTGTTTTGGTTTTGTCAAATTTAGCCCAGCTTTAGGAGTAGTTTTGAACCCTTTAAGTTATGCTTCTGGTGAATACAGTTTAGTTCAAAGAACACTTCTGGTTCTTGCTCCTGAAGGGTCTGACTGTCAAAGTTCGGAAACTGACAGGCAAACTAGTACCATAACTTTCAGAGCAGCTGAAAGACAAGTGTTAGGAGGGATAAAGTGCTCCAAAGAAAAATTGATGTAGGTGTTAGTGGAAAAAAACCTCTCAGATAATGTATAAGAAATTAAAGTTGGAATTGTTCTTAACAGATACAAGAAGAAATACGTTTATGAAACAACATCTATGGGACAGGTGAATAAGCATGCTAAACAATACATTGCCTTTGCTCATCCAACCTTTATGCTCAGCTCCTGAGCGTAATTGAAAAGTAGGGTTGTATTGTGTACTCACTATTTGATTTTTGCTGTTCAGCAGATCTTTTAAATTCCAGGCAGGTAATAAATACAAAGATTTGAATCATGTCATTTCTTTGTGGGGAAATCCATTTCATGAAGCAGAAAAGAAGCAAAAGCAGATGATATAGCACTTAGGAAAAACTCGTCAAATGAGCAAAGTACAGTGATGAACTTTTACGCTCGCAATTGCAAATATGAGGTTGGTTTGCTTTTCACTGCGCAATTTACCTCTGCTTGGTGACTCGGTGCTTAAGAAAAATTAAGTACCTTTAGGATACAATTTACGAATATGATTGTTACTACTCTTAAGCCAAGACTTAAAAATTATGTGAGATTTACAACCAGTCATTCTGGGAGAGGTGTTTGCAAACAACCTATAGCACATGGATCACATTGGAAGAACAGAGGATTCCTGAAGGGAGCAAGCATGCTTATGTGCTATTTATGAAATGAAACCTCTCATCTGCACACCTTTGCCTCCTTTTCATGTGTGTTGAGAAAGCTAGGCAGCATATGAACCAGGGCCGGAGATTGTCTCATGGTCTGCAAAGCGAATGCCTTCCAAGAGATTAGATCCACCTCTGCCTTAAACCTCCTACCTGAGTCTGGACAACTTGCTTTAAAAATAGTGAAGAGAACAGATGGCCTCCGTTCCATGGTTTCCAAAGTAAGACACTGAGTGTCTGCCTACGTTATAGTTTTACCGAGCGCTAGCAACTGCAACTAAAGTAATTTGGCAGCTGCCATTGCAATAAAGCAACCTGCTCTGCGGAAAGGAGAATGAGATGCTGAGCTGGGTTGTCTGCATCCTGGGTCCCCGTGTGTTCCCAGTTCAGCCCGTGCCATTGGCGGAGGTATTTCTTTTGGTTTCAACTGTCTCATCATAAAAATAAGATAATACTTCTTTGATTTTCCTCTCAGCAACGCCTCAAGGATAGACTGGCTAATATTCCTAGGTTTTAATTGATAGGTACTGTCCTCTAAGAGCGATTCAGTATTATGAAATACTAGACCCTCGGTGTCTCAGTCAGTGAAGCTGTGTTTTCCATTTTACGTTGCAGTAACTTGGTGGTATTAAATGGCAATCAAGAGGCTTATGCAAATGTTTGGTCTGTTTTCTTGGAGGAGCGCTGCCTTTGGTTGAGCCTTCCCATTCGATTGAGAAGGCAAGTGCCGTGGGAGGGTTGAGGACTGTGTATCACACTTGGAGATAGTCAGAATTAGTAAATCAGACTTCTATTGACTTTTGGAGAAAAAGACGTGTGTTTGTAGCTATAAACCAAAATTTTCCATTTGCTGCCATGTGGTCTTGCAGGATGTACAATTTGAGTGCCTCCTGCCTCCACGTGCCTGTTTCTCTATAGACTTTATAATGAGACTCTCTCTCTCTATATGTCTGTATGTCTCCTGTGGTACAGTGATTGTCAGTACTTTCATTGGACTGACACCTGAGAGTGATGAAGTTTAGCAGACACGCTTGGTCCATGGAGAAAGCGAGAGCCTGACGTAATGCTCTGGTGTGTCTGAAGTACTATGACAGTAATCTTTTTTCCCCAGATTAGAAATGTTTGGAATATATTTACATATGTATGTATATTTAAGGTCAATTTTTTCCTTACACAGCTGATATTAATTAACACATTATATTAATGTGTAATGTTCTAATTTTTTTCAAATTTTTCAGAAAGGAAAAAGAACAGTGTCATATGTAAGTCTACATGAAAACAGTCAGCTGCACATCAATACTAACCATTAAAAAGTTGCGTTTGAGTAGCTTACACGCTCTCTTCTGTTATTCATTCACACACACACAAACACACACCGCACGTACCATTGCTTGGTAATTTTTGGGAAATACTAATTTCTTAATTACCGCTCTGTCTGCAGCACTAGCTATTATATATGTAGATTGCTTTATTTTTCCTGGTTTGCTCATTTTTAGTCATCCATGTCATCGTCTCATTCGTGTGCAGTTCACACTGTTATGTTTCTTCTGAAAGGTGAAAAAAGTATTTATTTCAGTCAAAATTGTTTTGAACAAAGAAATAACGCAGTAAGGCTTTGAGTTTTCCACTGCTTATATCCAGTTTTCCCTCGTATATAAGGGGAATCTGGCCTCCGCAGTCTGACTCACTACTTTGCAAAAGAAAGAGCTTTTTAAGTGAAAGTTAAGACCATCAAATGCATGCTGTCTAAAGAAGAACAAGAAAGTTCATTTTATGTAAATGCCTTACAAAAGAAGAGAGTACTGAAAGATTTTTTTGTTTTCTGCAGTAAGATACCAATAGGTTTTTGCTGTAGAGGCTATTGAATCAGACACCAGTCAGGAAAGTGGAAATTTTAATGAAAAATATCTTTGTAGTATGCTGTTTTAGACCTTTGGACAGCAAAAAGTAGGTTTTTTTCTGTATTGACAGGTCATCCTTCAGAAAAGGAGAAAGTCCTATTCTGCGATTGAAAAAGAACCTGTCCTACGTACATAAAGTTGTTTAAATGTAATCTGCATTACAATGTATTGTATTATATCACATTGTAGTGCAGGTGAGGTGTAAAAATCACTTAACACAGAACAATAGTTTTTACATGTTGCCATTTTAGATTGAATTGCTGTGTTCATCCTGAGTAAGTCATACCTCAGGCTAAGATTTTAAGAACAGAGAACATGTATTCTATCTCTTTTTTTCTTACTCCATTTAATTTATAGGTAATTAGCTAACTTTCAGTTCTGGTATTCACACCTTATTTTTCAGCAATACAAAGATCAGGTAATAAAAAGAGGAAAATATAAAGCTCAACTCATTGTTAGCAGTTCAAAGAAGCTCAACCTACTGTATATATTGTGTTGATGAAGAGTAGTTCTGAGAAACTAAATAATGTCCCTTAGATGATTAATTCACTTTAAAGAAAGAAACAAATTACACATTCAGCTTTGAATAATTTAACAGGAACTTTTGTGAAGTGATCCGAAGTGCACATTTTCTTCTGAACGGGGTCAGACTCTTCTCAGTGGTGCCCGGCGACAGGACAAGGGGCAA
>VZSC01019062.1:1938-19102 GCA_013398225.1 Steatornis caripensis | reverse complement strand
AGTCTCCTTCTCTGGAGAGATTCAAAACCCGCCTGGACGCGTCCCTGTGCAACCTGCTCTAGGCTAACCTGCTTTAGCAGGGGGGTTGGACTGGGGGATCTCTAGAGGGCCCTGCCAACCCCTACCATTCTGTGATTCTGTGATTCTATGATTCCACCAACCCATTCACGCACATTTAGCTCCCTTTCTGCTTGCAGTGATTTGTCTTCTCCATGACTTTAAGCAAGCCTAGAAGAGCTTTGTGCGTCTAGGATGCACGTAAGTGTAGACGAACAAGATGATAGGGAATAGGAATAACGTGTTGCTGGGTGAGGATGTATTTCATGCCTAAAGCAAAGATACAACCCTGCAAAAGGGCTGAGTGGAGGTGCAGAGGTGAATACTAGGCTATCCTGAGGTTATAGTTCTCCTCTTTAGAAACCTTTCATTATTTACAGTCTGTTCAGGAAATCTGGATACGTGCCTTCGATGGAGCTGTACTGCAGGGAAGGCAGGGCTTCTGCATACATGGATAGTCTGGGGGCTTGTGCTGGGGATCTCTGAAAGTCTTCTACCTCTGCCTTTTAGGAAGTTGTTGCTTTCAAGAAGTGTCTGCTGCGGTCCTATCATCACAGTTGTGACAGTTACTCATTTTGGGAGAGAGAGATTGAGCTTGTTCTATGCCATCAAGCAAAGAATTAAGGGAAAACTGGCTGCATCCACAAAAAATGAGGAGGGGAAAAGATAAGAAACTACAGGGTTTTCTTAAATGCTAGCAGTTGAGCTGTTGGAGTAAAACAGGAACAGTGCATGACCTAAAACATAGCATCCTGGGTTTATTCCTCTGGCCTGAAGCTGAGTTTCCTGTAGTCCCTCAGAGAGGCAAACTTAGCTGAGGTCTATAAGAGAGAGGATTAATTTACCAAGAATCTGTAATAAGCAGGTACTCATTTGACAAACCGGTTACACTGCATGTTTCAAGATAAAATATGTCCTCTTTCACTGAGATGGTCTGCTTTTGTCTTACGTCCTTTAAGAGGAAGACTGACCACATGTAGTGAGGAATAGAGAAGCAAAGGTGGAAATTAACATGGCAACTGTGTAAGCAGCACAATCTGGGGGTTCCAGTTGCAGAAGCTTCTTTGAGAACTCATGAAGCCAGCATCACCGTCTGATCTCCATGAGATACATCTTGTGATCAGAGCATCTCTTGACACTGGACGTTCAGTACAAAGCTTTCTAAGCTGAATATTGTAATGGTTGATGGCGGCAGGACTAGTGTGTGTGGGTGAGGATCATCCCAAATTTTTGCAAAACTGAACTTGCTCTCTGCGTGAATTGAATAAGAAGAGATTCCTTGAGAAAAAAACCCAACCAAACAAAAACCCCCCGAATAAATAAAAAATAACCTAATAACAAGTTCTCCTACAAATGTTAAGAAATACTGCCTTCATTTTAAAGACGCTTCAAATACTACTGTTTGTTTCCAACAAGCTATTCCACTTTGCACATATTGAATGAGCAGATGTTTGAAACTCTCAGCTGGGTGCGTTTTCAGTAGATATAGTTGAAACCACCTGAAAGCATTTCCATAAGTAATAAGAAATAGCATAAATAAGATGGTTTGTTTTGTATTTCAGTCCTATGGTATCCAAGTCACTTTCAGTTACAGGGTTTTTTTGAGAGAATTCTAATTTCAAATTTATTTTGGAATTGCAAAGATTACATGATATGCTAACTTCAGAGGACCTCTAAGCTGTAATCTCAGGAACATCAGCCTCTGGAAATTTAAGTTTTGTCTATAAGATACGTAACACTTGTATAGGCTTGAACTCTTTATACACTGATAAAAGAATAGCGCTACAAGAAAAAAATGTTATAATAATTGTAGGTTTCTGGATTGAGTGGCAAAGATAGTGGGTGTAGGATTTGAATGTAAAAATATGAGAAAGTACAAAGTCAAAAGAACTCTGTGATGTGACTTTAAAGAATTTGTGGGAAAAGTCCTAATTCCTGCAGATGAGAGCCCTAATTTCTTATCAATGAAAAGCCAAAAGTCTCATGGCTCTTCATTGTAGTCACTCCAGTATGTCCTGGCTTCTCTTGTTCCGGGGAGCCCACAACTGCATGCAGTAGACCAGGTGTGGCCTCACGAGTGCTGAGTAGAGGGGAAGGATCACCTCCCCTGACCTGCTGACAACATGTCTCCTAATGCAGCCCAGGATACCATTGTCCTTCTTTGCCACAATAGCATGTTTCTTGGCTGGTGTTCAACTTGGTGTCCACCAGGACCCCCAGGGCCTTTCCTGCCAAGCTGCTTTCCAGTTGGGCGACCTCCAGCATGTGTTGGTGCCTGGGGCGTGTTCCTCCCCAAGGTGCTGGACTTTGCACTTCCCCTTGTTAAACTGCATGAGGTTCCTGCCAGCCCATTTCTCCAGCCTGTCCATGTCTGTCTGGATGGCAGCATGCCTTTCTGGTCTGTCAGCCCCTCCTCCCAGTTTGGTGTCATCAGCAAACTTGTTGAGGGTGCATTCTTTCCCATCATCCTGATTAGTGATGAAGATGTTAAACAGCACTGGACCCGGTATTGACCGCTGGAGTATACTGCTAGTTACTGGCCTCCAGCTGGAATTTGTGCCACTGACCATGACCGTCTGGGCCTGGCTATTTAGCTGCCTTACTCTCTACTTATCCAGCCCATACTTCAACAAGTTGTCTGCGGGCGTCTTATGAGAGGTGATAGTGTCAAAGGCCATACTGAAGTCCGGATAGACAATGCCCATTGCTCTTCCCTCATCTGTGAAGCCAGACATTTCATTGTAGAAGTTTCTCAAGTTGGTCAACCATGACTTGCAGTTGGTGAATATTCTTCATGACTGTCTTGTCCTTCATGGGCCTGGAAATGGTTTCCAGGATTAGCTGCTTCATTACCTTCCAGGGACTGAGGTGAGGCTGACCGGCCTGTAGTTCCCTAGGTGCTCCTTCTTGCCACTCTTGAATACATGAGTGATAGTTACTTTCCTCCAGTCTATGGGCACTTCTCACAGTCAAGATGATCAGTCAAAGATTATTGAGAGTGACCACTCAACGACATCTGCCAGCTCCCTCAGCGCTCGTGGGTGCATCCCATCAGGGCCTATGGACTTAAGTAAGTTCAAGTTGCTTAAGTCTTCTCTGGCCTGATCCTTTTCCGCCAAGGGTACATCTTCCTTGCTCTAGCCTTTGCCTCCGGTCTCTGGGGCCTGGAATTCCTGAAGGCCGGTCTTGCTAGTAAATATTGAGGTGAAGAAGGCATTCAGTACCTCAGCCTTTTCCTTGTCCTGTGCCACCAGATCCCCTGCCTCATTCACCAGTGGGCACTATCCTTCCTTTTGGCACCTGAATACTTACAGAAGCCCTTCTTGTTGCCTTTGACATCTCTTGCCAGATTCAATTCCACTGGGCTTTAGCTTTCCTAACTTCATCTCTGGATGCTCGGGCAACGTTTCTGTATTCCTTCAAGGTTACCCATCCTTGCTTCCACCCTCTGTATGCTTCTTTTTTGTGTTTGAATTTGGCCAAGAGCTCCTTTTTATCCACACAGGCCTCCTGGCATTTTGTCTGGCTTCCTGCTTGCTGGGATGGTCTACTCTTGAGCTTGGAAGACATGATCCTTGAATATTAACCAGCTTTCTCAGACCTGTCCCCCCGCTGCCGCCCCACCCATCCTTCTAGGACCTTATCCCATGAGACATTTCTAAGGAGACCCTTGAAGAGGCCGAAGCCTGGTCTCCTGATGTCCAGAGTTGTGATCCTGCTTTTTACTCTCCTCCCTGCCCTCAGGATCCTGAACTCCACCATCTTACGTCACTGCAGCCAGCGCTGCCTTTGACCTTCACATCCCCAGCGAGCCCCTCCTTGTTGGTGGGTATAACGTCCAGTAGAGCATCTGTCCTCTCTGGCTCCTCTTTCACTTGGAGGAGGAAGGTATTATCAATGCACTCTTGGTACCTTCTGGATTGCTTGTGTCTTGCTGTGTTTTTCCTCCACTATAAAACAGTTGAAGTTCTCTATGAGGACCAGGGCCTGCAAATGTCAGACTGCTCCTTTCCTTCTGTAGAGGCCCTCATCCACTTGTTCTTCCGGGTCAGATGGCCTATAGCAGACACACACTATAATGTCACATTTTAACCTGTGCCTAAGAAGAACTTGTCAACTAAGAACTTGTGTGTTATAAGCCAGGTCTTCTTCCTCCCATGTAGTAGGTATGTGAATTGTATTCTTAAGAGAGACAGCTTTATTACAGTTAAGCTTCATACAGAGATTGTTCATCCCAAAATTTACGAGAGTATGATCAGAGTATTGTGGTTGTAATAAGGACCTCAAAAAACTTAGGTTGAAGATCCCAGATAGTTTCTCATTACGTAGTAGCTAGACCGCACCAAAAGCAGAAGTAGCCACAAATAATGTAAGAACCTACAGGATCTTCAGGGGTTGCGTTTCTTTTTAAGTACCATAATTGCACCCCATATCACATATTATTCATCAGACGTGGGTTTTAGGTCTGTTTCTGTGTGATTTGCCAGATCTGCGTATGAATTCAGTGGCCATAAAGGGGGGAGTAGGCAAGTCTCCTGAAGTACTCACCTGTTCTGGTTCAAGTTCGCGTAGCTTACAACTGCCTCCTTTCAACATCTCCTCCATTTACTCCGAAATTTTATGAAGCATCAGGGAACACAAGATCAAATGTGGAAGGCACCCTGTGGCTCTTGTGTGCAGAATTCACGGGTTGGTGTGATCTGTTGGAGAGGGAAGTCACTGTGTGTTCCTGCTACTCTCAGCTTGCTTGGTCACTTGTACTGTTTTTTTCCAGCACAGCTCATAGATCCTGGTAGAGGTGGCAAGTTAATGTGCTGTCATTAATGTAGTTGAAACATCCTCCGTAGGGACTGGAGAGATGAGGGACGAAAACAGTTCTGTAAATTCTAATGTTATTTGTTGACACATAGCACTAACAAGAAACTCAGCTCACCGTTTCTAATCTGTGAAGCAAGCTCTCTAAATTACTTATAAGCAAGTATAATACGGCTTTCACATGTCTGCCTATTGCTCTTAACCATCTCTACATGCTTCTCTGTATCGTCTTCCAACTGTGTCAAATATTTTTCATTTTCAGTCCCTGAAAAATTTATGCAAGGGATTCCTTCCCTGCTTTCCTTTGAGAATCTACTGGTTTTCTGTGTTACTCAGATTATAAAGTATATAACCTGTAAATTTAAAGCAGTTTTGTGGCATGAGGTCATTTATATGGTTCTGTAAGTGTGGAGATACAGGTTCTATATACTATCAAGGATTGCTGAAGTGACTTCAGGACCCCTCATTATCAGTGTTTGGGGCTGACCTCCCAGAAGAATTGTCTAGCATCAGGAGACTACAAGTCTCCTAGTACAGGTGCCATTTAAGCAGCAGGTCCAGAGGTTCGGCGTCGTTCATCAGAGAAAAGGTGCAAGACTTAATCTGCACCTGATGTTGTCATGATTCCATCCCACATGAAATATTTGAACAAAATAGTCTTAATTTGATCATTGGACTCATAACTAGTCCTTTCCCAGTCATCATCTATGTTATTGCTTGCAGAATGGAGTGGTACAGCATATAGTTGATTGTCGTGGTTTAACCCCAGACAGCAGTTCAGCCGCACACAGCCGCTTGCTCAGTGCCACCAGTGGGATGGGAGACAGAATCGGAAGGGTGAAACTGAGAAAATTCATGCGTTGAGATAAAGGCAGTTTAATAGGTAAATGCGCAAGTGATGCAAAACAAGGAATTCATTAACTCCTTCCCATCGGCATGCAGGTGTTCAGCCATCTCCAGGCAAGCAGGGCTGCATCATGCAGAATGGTGACTTGGGAAGACAAAGGCCATCACTCTGAATGTCATCCCTGCCTCCTTCTTCCCGCACCTTTTATTGTTGAGGACCGTGTTGCATAGTACGGGGTATCCCTGTGGTCAGCTGGGGTCAGCTGTCTGAGCTGTGTCCCCTCCGAACTTCTTGTGCACCCTGAGCCTGGGGCACCACGAGAAGCAGAAAAGGCCTTGGCTCTGTGCAAGCCCTGCTCAGCCATAGCTGAAACATCCCTGCGTTATCAACAAAGTTTTCATTGCAAATCCAAAACATAGCCCCATACACGTTACTATGAAGAAAATTAACCCTATCCCAACCAAAAGCAGTACATTGATCACATGGAATAATTTGGTATCTTTGATGGAGATTATAATATTAATGGTAGCCCTGATGCATCAAACCTTCATTGGGTGACAGTGAAGGCTCACATGAATCTGTAAGAGTGAGTCGATTCAGAGAGGATGGGTGCACTAGCTTACCATTTATGTGCAATTTCTTAAATTGCAGCAAGCATTGCATTTGGCTAATAATGTAAGTAAACAAACCATATTCCAGATCTTTACCATGCAGCTGAGAACTCCTAAGAAATTTGAGCATTTTTAAGATAAAATGTTGTACAGGATGATAGGACATATCCTGTCACCAAATAGCTCTGAGTTTCTAACGGACTACTGTTACGTGGTAATTTATTTATTCAGAGGGATGGTGTGAATGTGCAGCCTTTACAGAGTGTCAGAGGCCAGAAACTGGTTACAACACTTAGAATAAAAGCTGAATTAATAAAATTTCACTGAGAATAGAGGAAATTTTTGGATTTGTAACTGCCAAGATGAAAAGCAAGGATAGGCAGGAAAAGGGCAAGTACAATTTTCTAAATAATCCTATACATGCAAGTATTTTGAACGACAAAAAAAATGTACTTACCTTTTGATTTACACACTGTTCTTGCATCTTAAAAGTCTTCTCCTCCACCCAGGTTTGGGAACAGTAGCAATGGCAGTAACACACTATAAATGGTGAATAGCTGAAATGAGCAGTTCATTAATACTTAATAGCCTGAAATTTGTTTGCATGAGCCGTTCAACAATTATCAAACATATTTGCAGAAATCTGTGTATAAATGAGTCAGGAACAGAAATAACAACCAAATTAGTCAGATAGTTAGACCACAGCATATAATAAGGCCTGTTTTGGTGAACATATAACTTGTTCTGAACTCAGATATAACATGTATTATTGCAAATGACCAGTGTTGTGCAAGCTGTAAGTGCTTCTGGACCCACCCTTCACCCTTAACTTGTGATGCCACCAAGTTAATGTGGGTGAGCAATAGAACCCATTCAAAGGCTTATGTGTCTTTGGGGAATATTACCTGCATCTGGTCAGCTTTACCGTGAAATGCAAGATGCAGACCTGTTAGTTAGGTATGTCAGCATGTGATTTACTGTGCTGAAGACTGTATGATCCCACAAACCATCTCTATCCGTCTGATGGTTTTCCTACAAGCGTACGGTGCTTTTTGAGAAAGGTAAATGTTGCTTCTTTGATGTGGAATAATTTACATTTAACAGATTAACAGTACTATCATACGCAGATAGTGCATTTCTCTTTCATTTTTTAGAAGCATATGTTGTACAAGCCCAGCTGATCTGTATTTGCAGCCAGCAGGTTTACATTTACAAGCAGACTTTTTGACACCTAACAGGACAAATGCCAGCACATTGATGTAACTTGCAGTAGTTCCATGCAAGTATGTTCAGTCTGAAGAATATGCATCAATTGGAAGATTGTAGCTGCAAATTGGAAGTGTGCTCACGTGCACAGAAAATAGTTGCTCTAATAGTGAGTAGTCTATTTTCTTTGCATTAATAATGTAAATTTACTTATGGAGGCTCGGAATAAAAATTCTGAATAACTATGGAGTGAAAACTCCCTGCTGAGTTTATGGAGGATACTGCAGGGCTGTGCAATTACTGTTGTGCTTTATTGTATTGTTTGATGTGTTCTTCATGGACATCATGTTCAGCTTGAGCGGAGATAGAGCCAGACTAGTCTGCCAAGCTTAAAATACAAAAAAGATGATTTTGAACTTTTTTTTTTTTTTTTTTTTTTCAGAAAAAAGATAGTATTAGTCCATTAGGAATACAAAGTTTGCTCCCATACAAAGAGAGAGCTGCTGGCCTTGCTGAGGTCAAACAATGTCCCCGCAAGAACAGCTCCTAAAACATAGGAGGAATTCTTTACTTGAGAAACTCTTACTTCCATTGAAAAAAAAAAATCAAAGCATCAAGTCACTTGAAGCAAGTGTTAAATAAATACCCTAGTTGGAACAAAGAAGTATCCCTTCTTTTAGAAGGGTCAGCTTTTTTAAATTCTGCTTTTACCTACTGTCCGCTACCATGCTGGTTACTGAATTACACCAGAGTAACTCAGAGAGATGGACTGGGTCACATGTAAAGCATCTATTTTCATTTGTTCTGGGATTCTTCTGTCATACCACTTTTCGTACCACTTATGGTGAAGACCGACGTCTGTGTCTTGCATTGATCCATAGACCAGCTCACATGCATGATTTCAGCAGTAGTACCCAGCTTTATACAGATGAAAAAGCACGTTTGGAAGTCTTCTTTAGACTGTTCTAATCTTGAAGTCCTAACTGAAAGACTTTCTGAGAACTTACTCTATGTATGAGCTGGGCAGAAACTGGAATTCCTGTTATCCAGGATGTTCTGAAATTAAAAAGCAAAACCTAAAACTGCATAAAAATGTGTACTTTGAATCGTCTTCTTGTGAAGATTTATTTAAATTCAAGCTTTAAATTCAAAGTAATTTCTTTTTTTCTTGAAACCTTTCTAGAGAACCAGGGTAACGCAGCAGACCCGTGTGTAGTTGTGACAATTGGGAACAGACCTTTTAGCCTACCAGGGAACTGACAGTTCTGCTTGTGGGAAGTCTTTGTGTATGTTTTAATATTTCGGCTTAACTGTGAGAAGACAAAATAATGGCAAGGTTATAAATGGTAGTTAGCAATTAACTCTGTAAAATACAGAGCAGTTTAGGCTGCAGAGCAGTCACTTTAGCTGAGACAAACATAAAAATTGTTTCTTGGAAGCACTTTTAATGGAGTGTGGTGGCAAGCCGATAATGATTTGCAGCATGCTCCCTGTAAGTTCAGAGAAATACATGCTCAGAGCCTGACCTGCTGGTTCGATAAAGCATTCGTTGCTTGAAATAGAGGTGTTCATGTGAGTCAGTAAGTGGGATATTAAATAAGGAGCTGTGCAGAGCTGGTGAACAGCCTCCCTGAGATGGGCAGTGCTGTGTAATTCCTCGAGAGCCATTTGCATTGGCTGCTTCACACTGCTTGCCTGTGCACAGCGATGTCACCCAACCTGCATGGTGGTCACACCTGGCTAGATGTGCCCCTCCATGTCTGCAGCGCCCTGGGGAAGGAGGGCAGCAGACACCAGACTGGCGGGACAAGGAACATGCTTCTTGCTCTCTAGTAAGTTTGAGGGGTCTGTACATCTGTTGGCCACCTGTTTTCACAATGGTGTACCACATTGCAAGGCAGCAGCTGGATTAATCTGTTTAAAGTGACAGTTCATTTTATCTTGCTTCACCTAATTCAGATCGTAGAAACAACACCTTTACATCTCAGGGGTTTGTAGCATCGCTCCGCCTCACCATCTCAGGGCATGGAAACACGGAAGAATCTCAGGTTTCATTAAGGATTTTTCCAGTCCTTTCCCTTGTCAAAATAGTCTGAAATGTATAAATCAGAAATAGACTAATTATACACCTACCTCTACTTCACTACATGACCAGTATCAAATTTTGAAGACATAATGTTTGTAGACACATATTTACAAAACAGATGAATGCCTAGTTCTAGAGAAGGGAAATAACTGGAGAGAAAAAATACTAGGAATAATACAGGAGTAATTAGCTTTTTTTGTGTAAATTCTTTAATATAAATTAAGGAGATGGATGATTTCATTGACCCACACTTGCAAATGCTGTCCTAACTTCCTGGGCCTTGGTGGCGTGTAATGTTCTGTTAATGCTGTTCATCTTACGGCTGGCTGTCTGTAGACAGGACATATGATTGCCGTTTTGAGTGCACACAGCTTGCTACCATTTGTCGAGTGATCCCAGATAGCACTGCTGTTGTGGTATAATCCCAGCCAGCAGCTCAGCCCCACAGAGTTCCTCGCTCACTCCCCACCCCTGGTGGGATGGGGGAGAGAATTGGAAGGGTAAAAGTGAGAAAATTCATGGGTTGAGATAAAGACAGTTTAATAGGTAAAGCAAAAGCCACGCACAGACGCAACGCAAAACAAGGTCATTCACCGCTTCCCGTGGACAGACAGGTGTCCAGCCATCTCTAGGAACGCAGGGCTCTGCGGCGCCTAACAGTGACTTGGGAAGACAAACGCCATCGCTCTGAATATGCCGCCCTTTCTTCTTCCCCCAGCTTTATATGCAGAGCGTGACGCCGTATGGTGTGGAATATCCCTGGGGTCAACTGTTCAGGTCACTCTGTCTTTGCCGCTCAGTTACTTTATCTAGTTAGATTAAAACCAGCATGCAGATGCTCACCTGTGCTACAGTCACAGTTCCTGGCTTGCTTAGTAAAGCATACTGTGGCGCACTGGAAGCCACACACAGCACAAGGCAGGACTGCATTGCGCCTGCAAACAGTTCTTGCAGATTTGCTGTATTTTAGTGCTTCATGTGTTTGTCTCCACAGGTAAGCTGTGGAAGCATATAGATGTGGGTTTTAATAATTACGGGCCATCTAGCAACTTTAATTGATTTTTTTGGTCTATGGGCAGTGGAATCTTCATGCCTAGGGTCAGTGGTGAAGAACTGATAAGTAACCATTTCAGGATTACCTGGCAAATGACTTCTCACAGGGAAAAGTAATCTTTTAAGTAGAAATCAAATCATACTAATGAAATGTTTGACCAAAAGCATACTCTAGTCCATTTAGCGTAGATTAAAAGCAAAGAATTAAGGAAGCTTGTAGAAGGATAATTGCTGAACTAGGTGAACCGGGAAGCATCTGAAAGTTAACGTTTGTTGTTTCTTCTCTTCACAAACAAACCCGTTCTGCGGACCTTATTATTCTTTACCATGATATACTCACAAAGGTCTCACTGACAGTCCTGTGGGTAAGGTTAATATAAGGAAAGCTCAGATAAATTGTTGCATATTGTGCTGCATACTTAAGATTCATCCAAAGAGGAAGACACAAAAATAAACAGTTTTGCAGTCTCATTTTGGTCAGTTACTACATCTACACAAATCAGACTGCTGTATTTGATATAGCCAGACATACTTAATTTGCCCAAACATTTGTGCTAATAGGATATTTTGGTTAAATTAATCAGAGTTTTAAAATTTGTTACTCTAGCAACATACACTATGGAGTGAAATGCCTGACTGTCATCCTATCAAATAATTTCTGTTTGGAATATAAGTAGTTGAATTACTGATACTCCTGCCAAACTAAAAATAGGCCAAGTTTGGCCCTGTTCTAAGTAAGCACATTTTGTTGGGAAGAGCCGAAACAAGGTAAGTGTTGATAGAAGTCTATGCTTAATGTAAGAGAAGGTAAGATAATAGAAGTGATGAAAACAGGCTGTCTGTGATAAAATGCCATGACTACATATGCTGCTGCTTTTACTCTTGAACTATTGGTGTCTCTCATATATGCATGCTTCTCTTGTAAAATCTATCCCAGTAGCCATTTTCCAGGATGCTTGTAAATACGTAACACGCATAAGTGTTTCGCTGTGGCATATTTGCTGTTGCGTCTTAGCATCTGGAATTTTTAGGTACCTTTACCTCATACCGCCACCTGAGGAAGTATTGTGGAAGTCTGCTGTTTTGTGTCAAGTCAGGAACTGGATCGCACAGGGACTCGGCTCTGGTTGCAGAGTAAACATCTAGGAAAGCAAGGACTTGAAACTGAGTCTCAGTTCATTTTCTCATGTAATTTGTTGCCACCTGCAAGATGAGAGGAGGCCTCTATAGTTTCTCAGTTGTAACTACTCAGTGCTAAAAGTAAGCATCTTTAGAGTTTGGACAGCCTCTTCCATGCTTGTTGCCAGGCATGCTTGATGCGCAAACATTTTCAAAACTGCAGAAAACAAACTGTAGGTTGTTCAGTTTATAGTGGTGCTTTATGATAAGGTAAAATGCTCAGTCTAAACAGCTCTCCTGGGGAAATGACTGCCCATGCAATATTGTGCATTAATTTTTCTGATCCTGTCTGATGTACAAAGCGTATGAAAATAGTCCAGATGTCTGTTACTCTCTGAGTCATCAAGACCCCCTTGCTACCCAGCTTTGGAGCCCCTGGCTGTGCGTTTGCACTCACAGAAGTAACTCAGAGTTGAGTAACAGCACTGATGCCAGGGTATGTTGAAATTGAGTAAGACCATAGGCTGATGCTTACAGCATTTTAGGAAAACTGCACAGGATAGGATTCTTCAGACCTGCTGCTCAGTATTTATGTAGCGGGCAAGGGCAAAGAAACACTTGCTTTCAGAGTAGAAAGCAATAAAGTTTCTAAAGCCTGTGATAGACGCAGAGCTTGAAGAGTCCTGTGTTTGATCCCAGAGCAGACATTTACCTATGACGATTTAGTTACTGACCATGATCCTTACCTCCAATTAGGTGTTCAGGTAATACAATATTTTATTCCTCTTTGGTTTTTGCTTTCTTCTGCTTCTCACATGCACTGAATCTGTCCAAAGTTGGTTTTAATTTCTTTTATTTTGCTTTCTGGCAGAGCCACTAAAAGAGGCTAAATGTCAACGAGTTTCAAGAAATCCCTAAGGGCTCTAGTTCTCTGCTCATTTACACCACTGTCAGAGCACTGTGGCGTTACTAACCTAGAGTCATTCCTGATTGACACAAGGGGAGAATCAAATTCTGCCTATCCCGTAGTTCTGAATGTGACTGATACTTGGATTTTGTTGTTGCTGGAAAAAGGTGAAATAGAGAAGTACATCTCTTCTTTCAGGTGATGTAAAAAAAAGGGACTGTTTTATAAGCATGTGTCTTCCTCACTAAGAATTTGAAGGTAGTTTTATGTCCCTTTTAAAGTTTCATATGTTATGACTGTTCACTTCCTATATGATGTAAAAAACAAAACCAAAACATGTGTTTGATGAAAAGCCTCCACTAAAAAAACCCACGCAACCCTCCCTCAAAACGTCGTGCTTGACGTCATCTATGTCATCAGGTTGGAAACAGGTAGAGGCTTAAATTGCTGACTCTCACTCATTTTGTAACCCCTGCGATGAAGAGTGCTGTAAAGTATGTTTATAATTATCATCAGTGGAGAATTTCTCTAGAATTTTTGAGAATACTTGCAAACCAGATTTCTTCATAAATGTATTAATTACCTTAGAAACATGAAACCACGCATAATTTGTTTACGAGCATTTTCCTTTCTTGCTTAAGCATTCACGTTTCGAGAGAGCTACAGTTGTCTTTGCTGACTGAAATACCCCCGACATCTGCATTTCTCATGAGGAATGACCAATGTCTCCCAACAGGACATAGGTTGTGCCTGGATTGTTAGATACTGCAATTTGAGAAGGGAAGGAAAGGGAAGGGCCAATCCTCTCAGAGGTTTAAGCAAACAGATAGTCTTTTGCATTAGTAGACCTCTCTGTTAGATGTATCTGGAGCAAGTTGAAGTTAAACCTTCTACCCTGTCGGTGTCTGGGGGTGTTTGACCTTTGCATCACTTTTTTATTCTAAGCGGTATGTTACACCGCTTTGATGTGCACATCATACGTGCAGAAACTTCTTTCCAGTACAGCTGCTGAACAGTGTGTCAAAAGGAAGCTATCCTGGCATAGACTGAACCAACATAAGCAGCACTAGACAGGGCAGAACTTGAGTAGAAATAGGAATTTTACCGCCTTTTTCAGATATCTTTCCTATATTCTACTTCATGAGTGACTTACATATACATTTGTAATCGTTTTGCTGGATGCGGATGTTTTTCTGTTACAGTATCTGTCTTATGTTAAAGGAAAATTACTCCTTGCAGTATGTTTGACTTGTGTGTCTCACGTCAACTTATTAACCTAGGAGATCTAGAAATGCTGTTCATACGTATTTTTCTGTGATGCAGCTAGAAGTTTCTATGGTTAACATAGAAATATTGTTTTTCCCTCCCCACTTTTAACCAGGTAGACAAGAAAATTGTTCGCACAGAAATTGGAGTTCTTCTCCGCCTTTCGCATCCAAACATTGTAAGTTTAGCCTTGTTC
Source organism: Steatornis caripensis (assembly GCA_013398225.1). Lineage (NCBI taxonomy): Eukaryota > Metazoa > Chordata > Aves > Caprimulgiformes > Steatornithidae > Steatornis > Steatornis caripensis. Next base: position 4,939 of record VZSC01019062.1, on the reverse strand, counting down.
TTTCACTCCATGTTTGTTTATTTGGTTTTTTTTTAAAATTGCTTCTGTCCCTGAGAGAAGCCTGTTGTGGTTCACCTATACAGACCTGGGAGAGCCCTGGATTAAAGCTTTGAGTTGTCTTCATGAGCATGTTAGCAGCTCATTATGGAAGACTGTTGAACTTTACTTACACTTTAAAATAAATTACTGATGTTCTGACAGAGTCGAGTGAAGAACTTTGCAAAAGAAGTTCTGTAAATGAAAGGGGAAGTTGGTCTCGTCAGTCCTTGGAGGGTGGGGTAGGTCTTACATTCAGTTACTCTGAAAGACTGGCAGACAGGTGTTGACAAGCACTGACGAAAGTAGCTTCTTAAACTCCTCTGTTACGTAGAGGTTGCTGAGGTATGAGGAGTGTGGAAATAATAAAAACAAAAAAGAAAAGAATGCAAAGGAGATAAAGCTAGGAAAAAAAGGGAGGTGGGAGAGAGCATGCACAATAAGTTGCTCAACTGTAAGGTAAATGATGCACCAGCTTCATTTGGTACCTTCTGCTTTATTGACTGTGGTCTGTTTCCTGCTGTTGGCCCTGCGATATGCTCAGCAAGAAGACAAATAAGCAAAATGAATCCTTTTTGTTATCTTTTACTAGATAAAACTGAAGGAGATATTTGAGACCCCTACAGAAATCAGTCTTGTTCTGGAACTGGTCACAGGTGGAGAACTATTTGACAGGTAAGTTACCTGTATGTGCCTTGCTTGGTACCTTCCCCAAGGATGCTACAGTCCAGATTTCTTCTCTGCACATAGTCCCTATGTTAGTAATTACTGGAATTATTTCATCGAGATATGGTCTATTCACATGTGTAAATATCTGCAGGCATTGGTTTAAATACGTGTTTGGAAATGTGGTTATCAGGAGACATTTTTGGAATGGATACATGAGTGGAAAATGGAGGAAATTGTCAGTCAATTCTTAAGAGCACACACTGTTGAAGGAAGGTGCTCAGCAGGTGCATAACATCAGAGTGTGCTAGAGCAGACAAAAAGCAGGAAAAAATGGCAAAATCGCATCGACAAGTCATCATAAAATATGGTAGGTGGCAATCAGCCTCCCAGGAGTTTACTGTTGTGTCAGATAAAAATTTGGTAAGCAGAGTAACAAGAAATAATCTTTGGTATTCATTGTATTATAAACCCTCTGGTTTTGTTACAAAGATTCTGCAAGACAGCTACTGAGTTCTGAAGGTATTGCTCAGAAGCCTGCGCATGCTTGTGGTGTAGGTGCATATGCATAATGTGAAATAACTCTGTCATAGTGGTGGGGCAATATTTTACTGGTAGGAATTTGTTTTTTTAGAGCAAGAGAAGATATGAAAAGCATTTGATACTGGCTTCAGTAAATCAGTTCACTGGCATTGGTGATTTCCAACTCATTTAAGGACAGATTATTTGATCTTCCTTCTTCTGTAATTGAAATTTAGTATTTTAGATGACTGTTATACAAATACCCATCAAAGACTCAGTCTGAAAGTATCTCTGACTTGAGAAAACAAAAGCATACTTTTTTTTTTTGTGCTGTGGTCATAGCAGCAACCTTGAGATGAACTATTTCTGAACAATAGCAACAAAACCAACTCCTCCCATAACATCTGTAGTTCGACAGAAGAAAGGTACATACTCTCTCAATACTCAGCCAAAGCAATCTGGAGAAACGTGCTGTGAGTTAAACAACCAGCAAGTGCGCCCAGTCCTGAGCTAGAGAGGACCCTGCGCAAAATGCGTTACCTTTTACACAGACCTTTATATATCCATATGGTTTCAGATTGGGTGGTTTTCAGGAAGACTGGATACTCCACAGGAGTCTTTAATAAGAAGATTTTTGCAAAAGTAAACCTAAAATATGCCAGTGATATGCCAGTTGGTTCCTGAGCAGCAACCATCTGTGTGGTAGAAGAACTGAAGATAAAAGACTCTGTGGCTCCGGGATGGGGAATGGCATTATTTGATGAAATTAGGACTTAATATTATAACATTTTCAACATTCTGTAATCTGCACTCAGTAGCGATTATAGGATTTGAGCTCTCAGATTGATCTTTCCTAAAAATTGTATGCTTAATCCAGTAGTTTGGCTAGGACAAGCTGTCCGGCATTGCCTGACCAGAAGCAAAGTTGTTCAGTCACTTGCTAGAATTGCAATGCCCCTTGTGATGCTGTGTATGACCACTAATACTATGGCTGACTTCTGAATTCAGCATCCTCCTTTTCTCCATATATGACAGAACTGGAAACTTTGGCAATACAGTCCTCTCTGATCTGTGATTTGGAAAAAAAAAAACAACTGGTGAAACAAAAAACATAAAAAGCTGTCTTCAGCTCTTAAGCTAGCAGTAGGAGTATTACTTCACTCTTCAACCTTAAACCAAAAAGAATTTAATAGAAATAGGTAGCCAAGATGTTTTGCACTAGTCACTCCAATTAAGCATTAACTGTCTCTTTCCTCTCTTTCAGCTGGGCTGAAGGATTAACGTTTGCGTTGTGCTGTACCATGGCTGCCCTCTGAGTTTTAGTAAGGGTAAATTTAGCTTTCTGCCACAGGCCAGACTTCTCCTCTCTTGCTTAATCTTAAAAATCCACTCATCCTTTTACCATGCGTGAAGAAAATGTCCTGACTTACAGAGAGGCCTCATGGAGTCTTTCCTCCGTGCTTGCAGGACTGCTGTCCCAGGGGAATCACAGAATCACAGAATGGTAGGGGTTGGAAGGGACCTCTAGAGATCATCTAGTCCAACCCCCCTGCTAAAGCAGGTTAGCCTAGAGCAGGTTGCACAGGAATGCGTCCAGGCGGGTTTTGAATCTCTCCAGAGAAGGAGACTCCACAGCCTCTCTGGGCAGCCTGTGCCAGTGCTCTGTCACCCTCACAGTAAAGAAGTTCCTCCTCATGTTCAGGTGGAACTTCCTGTGTTCCAGTTTGTGCCCATTGCCCCTTGTCCTGTCGCTGGGCACCACTGAGAAGAGTCTGAC
>VZSC01019061.1:0-44323 GCA_013398225.1 Steatornis caripensis | reverse complement strand
CACATCTGGAGTGCTGTGTCCAGTTCTGAGCTCCTCAGTTCAAGAAAGACAGCTCTAGGNATGAGCCAGCAATGTGCCCTTGTGTCCACAAAGGCCAATGTTGTCCTGGGGTGCATTAAGAAGAGTGTGGCCAGCAGGTCGAGGGAGGTGATCCTCCCCCTCTACTTTGCCCTGGTGAGGCCACATCTGGAGTGCTGTGTCCAGTTCTGAGCTCCTCAGTTCAAGAAAGACAGCTCTAGGTGAGCCTGCTTTAGCAGGGGGGTTGGACTAGATGATCTCCAGAGATCCCTTCCAACCCCTACTATCTGTGATTCTGTGATTCAATCAGACAAAATATGGGCTGCTATATTGTGTTGATATTTGTTCTCTGTTTTCCAGCTAGTTCTTGCAAGTGGCTCACAAATGCACAGTGAATTATTAATATCAGTTTATTTTCAGTTTAGCTCAAGAAAGTTCTCATGGGGTTTGAGCCTTCTTGTTTAATGTAGTGCTTGGATGGGCTTTATTTTTCATAGTTACTGCTGTCAGTGTTGAGTCTTGAGCTGAGACTGTTGCTGCCAGTATGTGGCATATGTGGCATAATGTGGCCACTCATGTGAGATCTTCCTGTAAATATGCAATGTAGTCTCAGAGAGTAAATTAAAGATCAAGCTTGTGTGTTGGTTTTGTATGTCAGCAAATTGTCAGGAAATAATTCCATAATGATTTTGTATGCATGTAATTTTGGAAATTGTGAATTAGGCTTTAACAAATGATGAATTATCCAAAAGGTGCATGTGTAAGCAAATACTATTTTGCTGTTGACTCAGAGCACAGACAAATGAGATCATAAAGATAGGTATCTCACTGACAAATTAACAAGTTTGTACTATATTTTTCTCTAAAGTTCTATTCAGCTATTAGTATCTTTTATAGCATCAGAAGTCTTGTGAATTTTCTCACAGAACTGTGATTTTGCCTCAGCCATGAGTCATTGCATTTCGTTGCAAGAGTTGATTCTTTCCATTGTCTCTTGTACCATACACTCTGTGGGTAGCAAGCAGAGAACTTCAGGAACATATGAAAAACTTTCGTTTCTTTCTTATTTAATTTCTTTCATTTTTCTTGTGATCTTTTTCCTAACTCTGTGCTATCACAGAAACATAGAATACCAGGTCGGAAGGGACCTCAAGGATCATCTGGTCCAACCTTTCTCGGCAAAAACATGATCTAAACAAGATGGCCCAGCACACTGTCCAGCTGAATCTTAAATCCACCACTTCCCTGGGGAGATTATTCCAACGGCTGATTGTTCCCATTGTGAAAGATTGCCCTCATGTGTCCAGTCAGAATCTCCCCAGGAGTAACTTACACTCATTACCCCCCATTTTCCCATGTGGCTCCTTGTAAAAAGGGAGCCTCCATCTTCTTTGTAGCCACCCTTTAAATACTGGAACATGGTGTTTAGGTCTCCCCTAAGCTTTCTTTTCTCAAAGCTGAACAAAAACAATCCTCTCAGCCTTTCCTCATATGGCAGGCTTTCCAGCCCTTTGATTATCTTTGTGGCCCTTCTCTGGACCCTCTCCAGCCTGTACACATCTTTTTTCTATAGTGGGGACCAAAACTGAATGCAGTGCTCCAGATGTGGTCTGACAAGTGCTGAGTAGAGTGGGATAATGACTTTTTTATCTCGTTTGGTGATGCCTGTGTTGATGCAACCCAGCATCCTGTTGGCTTTCTTTGCTGCTGCAGCACACTGTTCACTCATATTGAGCTGCTTGTTCACCAGGACCCCCAAGTCCCTTTTCACAGAGCTGCTTTCCTGCCAGGTAGATCTAAGCCTGTGCTGCACTCTTGGATTATGTTTTCCCAGATGCAAGACCTTAGTCTTGTCCTTGTTCAACTTCATAAGGTTTTTGTTAGCTCACTCTTCCAACCTAATCACATCTTCCTGCAAGGTGTCTCTCTCCTTCAGTGTTCACTTCCCCACTCAGTTTGGTTTCGTCAGAGTACACTTGATACCAGATCACTTATGAAGATATTAAACAGCGTTGGGCCCAAAATTGATCCCTAGGGATCCCCAGGGTGCCAGGTTCCCAGTTTGAAAAGAAGCTATTTACCACCACCCTCTGGGTGTGGCCTGTCAGCCAGTTCCTCCCCACCCCACTGCACAGACCACTGTAATAGTTTGCATACCAATTCTGCCTTCACTGACAGTGGATCTGTGTTTACATTGACCTGGATTTTTGTTCCCAAGGCCCAGGGTCCAATAGTGTTGCTAAAGACAAAGAAAGTGTTTAGAACATCTGCCTTTTCAGTGTAGTTGGTGACGAATTCACCTGTCCTGTTTAATAGTGGGCCAATATTTTCCTTCCATGTCTGCTTGTTGTTTATGTACCTGAAGAATCCTTTCTTGTAGTTTTTGACATCTCTGGCCAATTTCAATTCAAGCTAGGCTTTTGCTTTTCTAACTGCATCACTGCACACCCTGGCAATGTCACTGTAGTTCTCAATGGGTATTTGTCCATTTTCCATCTCTGGTAGGCTTCGCTTTTGGTTTTGAGCAGACTCAGAAGCTCAGAGTTAAGCCAAGGGTGTCTCATGCTCTTCCTACTTTCCTTACCTTTAAAGAGGATGAACTGTTATTGTGATTCCAGGACAACATTCTTGAAAAAATCCCAGCACTTATTAGCTCCTTTATCCTCCGTGGAAACTTCCTGTGGAATCTCTCCCAACTGACCTCTGAGTGTGCTGAAATTTGCTCTTCTAGAATATAAAGCCTTTTTCTTCAGTGTTCAGTAGGATCCCAAACTCCTTGATATGGCGATCACTGCAGCCAAGGCTATCACTTAAATGAGATATTACAAAGTAGGTTTTCTTGGTTTGTGAGTAGCAAGTCTAGCAGTGCCTCATTCCTGGTTGGCTCATCTAACATTTCCATGAGGAAGCAGTCCTCTATGCATTCCAGGAACTTGATGGATGACGTGTGAGCTGCTGTATTGTTCTCCAACAAATGTCTGGGTAGTCACTGATAAGAACCAAGTTCTGTTGACCTGAAACTTGCTTAAGTGACCCAAGTATTGCTTCGTTGGCCTTATTGTCTTGGTTTGGAGGTCAGTAGCAGATGCCTACTGTAAGATCCCTATTGCAGATGCCTACTGTAATGTTCTAGACTCTTTTTCTTTTTGCCTTGAATTTATTCCATACCACTCCGAATCAAGGCCTACCTGATATTTTTGACTAGAAGATCTCCAAATGACTCCTGCTACTGGAAGCAATAACCCTTTCTTTGTATTGTAAATGGAAATAGAAACCAGTTTGACTCAAGGAAGGAAATGTCTTGATACAATCTTTGTTGGCTTTAAATTGTTTGTTGCATTCCCTGGTACTGGGAGAATGAGTTGTCATCTTTTTCAGATGCATTTGGTTGCATGTGCTTTGTCTGCAGAGAAGTGAGGGCCATCACACCTACCTGCTAAAGGTGATCCCCTTTCTGTCCCATTTTATTTGCTCTGGCTGTAACATTTAATTGCTATTCAGTAATTCTCAATTTTGTTGAAATATTTGCTGACATGTTCAATAGATTCCCTGACTTAATGGTTACAAGAAGAGGTGTATGACTATACGAGCAGAATCTAAGAGCAAACAGTCTTCCATCATTAACTAATTTTTACTTTTCTCCTGACATTTGTGTCAAGTGCCCTGTGGTACTGAGCTGGGCTCTACAATCTGCTCCCTTTTTATGGTAATACTTGTTTTACAGACATATGAGAGGTTTTAGCTTTAGTAGTATTGTCTTACTTAGGCTGCCTTTCCACCAGGCCAAGACATTCTTCATTCACCTGTTCCTCAATCTGTCCCTTTGTCATGTTTTAGTGTCATTGGCTCATGTCCCACACACACAGACAAGCTTAATCAAATCTGATTTCCTTTGTTCTTTTTCCTTCTGATTGGTTAGCTGCATCACTTCCTCCATAGTAATTTCTTAGCTCTGTTTCCATTCTGCACCAATTCCTTGCAAATACATCTGCCTATGTTCTGTGCATTGTGTAGTGTTCCACTAATCTCATTCTTAATTTTTAATATATATTGTTAACACTGTTTCTTTTTGTCAGTTATCCCTCCATTCCAGTGGTTAGTCAGTTTTCTGGTTTTGAATTTTTTACTCCACTCTGTTGTTTGTTTTTTGTTTGTTTGTTTGTTGTTTTTTTTTCTTTTTTTCCAGTCTGTAGCTGCCTTAGTGTCATACCACGCTATTTGAGCATTTTCCCATCCATGGCTACCATGTCTGTATTTTCCCCACAATAGGTCAGGTCACTAGATCCGTCTGGTAAGCCTAGATAGACTCAAAGTGAAAAGTAATGCTGTGAGTGATGATAATTTTTCAAGCTCCATGACTACAGCTGACAATTCTGCAGATCTGCAATTCTACATATCTGCAGATCTGCAATTCTCACTGTGCTGAACAAGAATGATACAAGCCTAATGATTTTCTCCTAACAGGCTTAGTTGGAATGCAAAACCAATTGTAGGTTTCATTTCAACGTATTGTAACAATCTACTAATAAATCCAACCTGATATACTTCAGCATCCAATTTCCTTTCTCTTAAGACACTTTCTCTAGGAAGCTGAGATTTGCCCTTTAGAAAGAGGCAGTACTGGGTCTACCAGAAAACAATATATGTGTTTATGAGAAACCTCCCTGGGGATGTGTAGGACCTGCATTTGAGTTCAGGCCCTTGTCCTATGTCTTTGCCCGAGATAAGCAAGCTTGTACCCTGCTGATCCTGACCTTGCCTTGCTGACATCTTCCTGGCTTGATCTTGGCTCTGTCACATCATTGCACATTTCCCTGGTCATCTAGGTTCTTGGATGATGGTGGCTGCTGTTATTGGGCTGGCTTTGCTCTCCTTGCTCAGATAATGAGGGACTGTGCCCTTGCTGGTGAGGGTAATGCCTTACCTGTCTTTCTGTCACCCTTAGCTCCTGGGTGACCTTTCTTTGTAGGAGTGCCCCGCTACTGTTTCTCCCTGACAGTGGGACAGTGGATGGGCCACTTTTCCTTCCTGCTTGGAAAACAGTAATCATTAGAGATAGATGCAATATTGCAGAATAATTCCACATGTGCTACTGTCATTTTTCCTGCTAGGACGCTCCTTAGTATGGAAACAGTTCACACTGCCACATTGCACAGTACTGTGACATAATGAGAATGTTAATGACCTGTTTCATCACGTGCATGTTTCCTATACTATCTGTATAAATGATTACTGTTTTTTTCTGCATATTATCTTGTTTCAGCGTTGTTCCCTGTTGTGGTTTAAGCTCAGCTGGCAACAGAACACCGCATAGCCACTCGCTACCTCCTCCACTCCTGTGGGATGAGGAAAAGAAAATATAAAGAAAAGCTCATGGGTCAAGACAAGGACAGGGAGGGTTCATTCACCAATTATGATCACTGGCAAAACAGGCTCAACTTGGGGAAAAAACCAATTTAATCTGTCATCAATAAAAACAGAGTAGAATATGAACAGAGGAGATATGAAATCCAGATCTTAAAAAGCAAACCCCTTCCCTCACCCCTCTCTCCTTCCCAGGCTCAAGTCCCCTCGCTCCTGATGCCTCTCCCTCCTCTCCCCTCAGTGGGGCAGGAGGACAGGGAATGGGGGGTGCAGTCGGTTCACCAAAGATTGTCTCTGCCACTCCTTCCCGCTCAGGAGGGGAAGGCTCCTCACACGCTTCCCCTGCTCCAATGTGGGGTCCCTCCCATGGCAGACAGTCCCTTAAGAACTCCTCTGACTTGAGTCCTTCCTATGCGATGCAATCCCTCAGGAATGCAATGACCCAGCATGGGCTGCCCACGGATTCATGGACTGCTTCGGGAGCAGGCACCTCCCCTGCTGTGGGGTCCCTCACAGGCTTGCAGGCCGATCTCTGCTCCACCGTGGTCCACCATGGGCTGCTCCACCATGATCCTCCGTAGGCTGCAGAGGCACAGCCTGCCCTCTCAGCGTGCGCTGTGGGGGAATCTCTGCTCTGGCCGCCTCCTCCTCTCTTCTTCCTCACTGACCTCCCATATCTGCATAGGTGTTTCTCTCACATCTGCCTCCTCTCTCTGCTGATGTTACTTTTAGTAGTTTATTTGTCCCCTTCTTAAATACGTTATCACAGGGGTGTATTTATTGTCACTGATAGGCTCTGCCTCAGCCTGAGGTGGATANAAAGCTCATGGGTCAAGACAAGGACAGGGAGGGTTCATTCACCAATTATGATCACTGGCAAAACAGGCTCAACTTGGGGAAAAAACCAATTTAATCTGTCATCAATAAAAACAGAGTAGAATATGAACAGAGGAGATATGAAATCCAGATCTTAAAAAGCAAACCCCTTCCCTCACCCCTCTCTCCTTCCCAGGCTCAAGTCCCCTCGCTCCTGATGCCTCTCCCTCCTCTCCCCTCAGTGGGGCAGGAGGACAGGGAATGGGGGGTGCAGTCGGTTCACCAAAGATTGTCTCTGCCACTCCTTCCCGCTCAGGAGGGGAAGGCTCCTCACACGCTTCCCCTGCTCCAATGTGGGGTCCCTCCCATGGCAGACAGTCCCTTAAGAACTCCTCTGACTTGAGTCCTTCCTATGCGATGCAATCCCTCAGGAATGCAATGACCCAGCATGGGCTGCCCACGGATTCATGGACTGCTTCGGGAGCAGGCACCTCCCCTGCTGTGGGGTCCCTCACAGGCTTGCAGGCCGATCTCTGCTCCACCGTGGTCCACCATGGGCTGCTCCACCATGATCCTCCGTAGGCTGCAGAGGCACAGCCTGCCCTCTCAGCGTGCGCTGTGGGGGAATCTCTGCTCTGGCCGCCTCCTCCTCTCTTCTTCCTCACTGACCTCCCATATCTGCATAGGTGTTTCTCTCACATCTGCCTCCTCTCTCTGCTGATGTTACTTTTAGTAGTTTATTTGTCCCCTTCTTAAATACGTTATCACAGGGGTGTATTTATTGTCACTGATAGGCTCTGCCTCAGCCTGAGGTGGATACAACTTGGAGCTGGGGGAGCTTTGAGCAGCTTCTTACAGGGGCCACCTGTGTAGATCCTCTCCCGCTATCAAAGCCGCACCACACAGACCCAACATACTCCTAGGTCTGTTTCTATTTAAAAACTTCTACCATAGCAAATTCGGTTTGAGTTGCACTCTAAATAAGAAGTTAGAGTGTTTAGGAATAGAGGCCTCTAGCTCCTTTACCTTTGTCGAATAATAAGGAGAATGACTTTTTGTGTTCTAAGCAACATTTTCAGCAGTGTATAGATCATCCTGAGAAATATTTCAGGGTAGTGACACCACAAAGGAGGGAAAACTCAGTTAGTAACTGCAGCTCTGACTTTTGAGCATTTCACACTTCTTTATAAAGTGATTTTCAAGAAGTTCAATACGGTCTTAGACAATTGAGTTGTTTGTTTTCTTAATTTGGGGGGTTTTAATGTTTATATGTGAGAATGTGATCAACACAGACTGTCTCATCCTTTTGGTGGATGAGATTTAATACAGTTGACGTACAAACAGGAAAAAACAGATGTTAAAGAACTGAGCATTAGCCAGCAGTCNAAAATATAAAGAAAAGCTCATGGGTCAAGACAAGGACAGGGAGGGTTCATTCACCAATTATGATCACTGGCAAAACAGGCTCAACTTGGGGAAAAAACCAATTTAATCTGTCATCAATAAAAACAGAGTAGAATATGAACAGAGGAGATATGAAATCCAGATCTTAAAAAGCAAACCCCTTCCCTCACCCCTCTCTCCTTCCCAGGCTCAAGTCCCCTCGCTCCTGATGCCTCTCCCTCCTCTCCCCTCAGTGGGGCAGGAGGACAGGGAATGGGGGGTGCAGTCGGTTCACCAAAGATTGTCTCTGCCACTCCTTCCCGCTCAGGAGGGGAAGGCTCCTCACACGCTTCCCCTGCTCCAATGTGGGGTCCCTCCCATGGCAGACAGTCCCTTAAGAACTCCTCTGACTTGAGTCCTTCCTATGCGATGCAATCCCTCAGGAATGCAATGACCCAGCATGGGCTGCCCACGGATTCATGGACTGCTTCGGGAGCAGGCACCTCCCCTGCTGTGGGGTCCCTCACAGGCTTGCAGGCCGATCTCTGCTCCACCGTGGTCCACCATGGGCTGCTCCACCATGATCCTCCGTAGGCTGCAGAGGCACAGCCTGCCCTCTCAGCGTGCGCTGTGGGGGAATCTCTGCTCTGGCCGCCTCCTCCTCTCTTCTTCCTCACTGACCTCCCATATCTGCATAGGTGTTTCTCTCACATCTGCCTCCTCTCTCTGCTGATGTTACTTTTAGTAGTTTATTTGTCCCCTTCTTAAATACGTTATCACAGGGGTGTATTTATTGTCACTGATAGGCTCTGCCTCAGCCTGAGGTGGATACAACTTGGAGCTGGGGGAGCTTTGAGCAGCTTCTTACAGGGGCCACCTGTGTAGATCCTCTCCCGCTATCAAAGCCGCACCACACAGACCCAACATACTCCTAGGTCTGTTTCTATTTAAAAACTTCTACCATAGCAAATTCGGTTTGAGTTGCACTCTAAATAAGAAGTTAGAGTGTTTAGGAATAGAGGCCTCTAGCTCCTTTACCTTTGTCGAATAATAAGGAGAATGACTTTTTGTGTTCTAAGCAACATTTTCAGCAGTGTATAGATCATCCTGAGAAATATTTCAGGGTAGTGACACCACAAAGGAGGGAAAACTCAGTTAGTAACTGCAGCTCTGACTTTTGAGCATTTCACACTTCTTTATAAAGTGATTTTCAAGAAGTTCAATACGGTCTTAGACAATTGAGTTGTTTGTTTTCTTAATTTGGGGGGTTTTAATGTTTATATGTGAGAATGTGATCAACACAGACTGTCTCATCCTTTTGGTGGATGAGATTTAATACAGTTGACGTACAAACAGGAAAAAACAGATGTTAAAGAACTGAGCATTAGCCAGCAGTCATGATGCTGAATTATTGTCTCAAATCAGCTTGAAATATTTCGGATGGAGATGGCTTTATGTCACAATTACAGCTGTCATGTGGTGTTAAGAGACTATTCTGCGTGCTGCCTTAGGAATGACCTTCCTCAATGTCAGTTAATTAAGGGCTGTCTGGCATACATTATCTGAATTCTTTGCTCTCAAACTATGAGTTCTGTGTGTAGGATTTATTTCAACTAAAATTCCTTGTTGTCCTACAGAGTTAGTTGTAAGAGTCAAACTTTTCTTGGGATAGTACTTCCCTGAAGACAAAGATGGTGAACTACCCAGTCTTCTAAATCCTTGAATTCACAGACTTACTCTATTTTAGGTGACAAAGTACGTATGATGATTTACTCTCTAAAATTGCCTCTGTCTTGTTTTATTACAAAAGAATTACAGAGAATTAGCTCAAACTGGGCTTTTAAATGGTTAATATAATATGAGATAAATCCTGTTTTATATGCACCCATACACCTTTAATAGCAACGGAAGACCCACAAACTTTGATTCAGACAGATGGAGAAGACATCTTGATGTGAAATGTATGGAGTATTCAGCCTCTGTCCTCCTGGCTCTGATGGGTACCTGGCCTTTTTGTTCTTATCCAGGTCATATTTGCTATCTGCTACACAATCTATTGTCGTTGTCACTTTTCCTGTGGTATGCTTCTTTGTTCCCCAACAGCCTTGAAGAAGAATGAGATGGAAAACACTGCCATGGCATACTATCTTTTTTATTCTTTTGGCACATATTTTGAAAATAGAGACTTTTGTCAGCATCTGTCCAAAGGACTGATACACATGGATACTCAGCACTTCAGAGATCCATAGCTTGTTTGTAGTACCAATGATAGATGGACAAAGGAAAGCAGCATTGTGATACAGATTTTCGCACGTTGTAACTTGATACTTCTGCTGTGGTTAAATCGTGATTTTGTCTTGATTTTAGATGTGCTAGAAACCTCTAAAAACTCACTGAGGTAAGACCACGTGGAGTGGTAGTATGATTTAATAGTGCACAGGGGAATATAATAAGCCTTGGTGGCAATTCTGAATGATTCTGAGTTTGATGAAGATCACCTCATATCACAACACCAGAGCTTCTCTGCCGTTATTTGTAAAGGTGGCCACATGCACACTTGGTTATTTCTAGCTTTTCAAGCAAGGCAATCTTGATCTTGAAAAATAATCTTTTTTTTCCTTTTTCTTTAATTTTTCTGTAAGAGAATTTTGTGAGTGTGTAATTGAAATCAAAACTTGTTATGGAACATCAGAAAACAGAGACAAAAGATGTTGAGAAGACAATGGTAAGTGGAGGCATATCACAGCAACACAGAGAGGCCTTTGCAATATGGCATTGCTTCCTGCAGTGAAGTAATCCTGGGAACCAGTGAAAAAGGAGCATGTTTTACAAACCACAGGAGAGAAATCAATACAAGAGTTAGTGTGCAAAACCAACAGCAGCTTTTTTTCTGACTCAGCTATCTAAGCAAGGCCAATTATTTGAAAGATAGGATGCTGTAAGAACAGTGCATGAAGAGATTGGATTTTCCACCTAATGAAACCAAATTGTGCTGTTGCTGCCTGAGGCTGGATTTCTACAAACACACATGAAAAAGGCATGCTGGTAGAAGAAAGCAGAACTAAGTCCTGAGCTTTTTGGAAGACAATGGACTTTGGATCAGATTCTTAAAAGCAGTAACCATGGAGTATGAACTAATTTTTTAGCATGCTAGGAAGAGTGGTGTAAAAAAGATCTTGATCTTATCTTTAGTTCTTCCCCTTCTGTGCCCAGCAAGCACAGAGACCAGTGTCATGAGTTTTGTTGCAGAGCTCTGCACAGATGCAGTGTAATTATTTCATTTGTGAATCATTTAGTCTCATCGTTCAAACTAATCATCTTTCCAGCTATTTATAGGTTGCAGCTGACAAATGGAAAACTGGCAAACATGGGAATAGTAGAGAAAAAAACAGGGTTTCTTAAGTGTCTGTAGGCCGCAACTGAATATTTGAACTGATCTTGACACAGAGGTAGTTATTCCTCTGAAGCATAATTTCCTTGCCAAACCAGATGTTGTGATAACACCACAACAATCCCCACCCCAAAATACAGTTACCAGGGAGGAGTTTTTAAGTTATTGCTCCTTTGCTGCTATATATTTCCTTACATTTTTCATGCAAATCTTCATTTAAGGAGAATCTTTACTGATCCAAAAAGAATCACACAGAGAAATAGTAATTAATTTTCCTCCATCAGTGTAGCTGATGGGAAAATGCAAACACAAAGGTGTCTTTTCCTTCCATGTGTTCCAAGACTACTCATTCTGTTTAGCAGGAAGGTAATGGGATTTGCGCTGAAGTACTACGTCAAAATGCCTTGTATGCTGCATCCTCCTAAAGAAATAGGAAGAGAATTCTTCTGCTCTTAGGTGTGGGAATGCAATTTCCGTTTTTACCTCTAATAAACAAGAATGTTGATTTTGAAACTTATCTTTTATATTTTCTGAAGCATGATGGTGCTGCCCTGCTAGCCTCTGCATCGGTCTCCTTTGTTGAGTCTTAGGAACTCTCCTTATGCACTAAATGAACACTAGGTCTTCTTATTTTTAATCTTCATTACCACAACTGGGAGAGACAATCATTGACGTTATTTCTATTGTTCGTGTTTGTGCTTGAACAACTGGTAAAGGAATCTGGTTCAGTCCTCTTTCTTTCTTTGACTTTCCATTGCTTTCATTGCTGTGTGACAAGGCAAGAAATAACTAAGTCTGCATGTACTTGCATTAGATCAGTCCAGAAGCATTTTAAGATCTGCTAGAAACTTCTTTTTTTTACTGGCCAAGTGGTTGGCACTAGGGTTTTTTTGCCAGATGAAGTGTATAAGACTGAGACTGACTCTGGGACAGGGATTTCTGTGAAAAACCTTACAAAGGAAGTCCCAGAGAGGAAATACACCTGCAAGAAATTCACTTTTTTTTTAAGTGATGCTCTGCTTAAGGCATCTGAAGAATGGAGAACTGTCCATTTGTCATGGCAGTAGACAGGACTTATTTTTTACCAGTCAATGTGGGCAGCTTCAGGTCTCTGGTGACATCATCACCATTGCTATTTTTACCTTGAGACTCTACCCATAGGCTGATGAGTCAAACCAACAGAGACATGAACCATATTCATCTGAAATCCCGTGAAAGGCAAAATCTTGAACTCAGCCTTATAACCTGACCCTTCTCACTGTTGTTGGTTGCACTTCTACCTCTGCAAAGTGCCTGTTGATGTTAGGTTGAATTAGTCAATGGCTTTCTAGGCACTGACTAATGACTTCCTGCCTGACTGCGAGGCGGAGGCAAGTCAATTACTTTGTTAACTGAAAATTCAGTGCTGTGTTACAACACCTACTATGTTCTTCTTTCACTTAGAAGCTGTCTGGAAGCTGTCACCATTCTTGAGCTCAGTGTCCTGAATATGGAACATGTAGGATGGAATCCATTTTTCCTGAATTTAGGAATTTAAAATATAAATGCCAATTTTTAAGTTTACTTTAGAGTCAGGGAAGCAAATATGCTTTATTTGAGGGGGCAATTTCTCTTACTCTAAGACAGGTAATTTTTGAGAAATCAAACAAATCAGCTCTAGAGGTAACTATTTTTTCCAGACTGTAAAATAAGTCTGTAGTGAACAACTTAATAAAAACTAATGAATCAGTTATGCTGTTATTTTTTCATGCTGGTCATGTCTGAACCCTTCAGGAAAGGCACATGGAAAAAGATAAACCTGTAGATGAATAGCTTTTTTGCTTAAAACCTGCTTGGTAGGCAATGGAGATATGCATGCCTTTTGTCCATCCCCTTTTCCCAGACCAAAGGCATCCATAGTTTTATCTACTCCTTCTGCAGACCAAGACCTTATTTCACCATCTGTGTAGGGAATAAGCATAGTATGGGAATGCAGTAGATTTGACCAATTTCTTTCCTTTTTTGTGTACGAACATGGAATAAGATCTGCAAGCTCTAGTGTTGCTCTCAAAATTTGTCTTCCAATACCGATGCTCAGTAGCTTGCTGTTTCATTGCTTATTCATGGCAAGGAGCTGTTCAAGATGAAAGATAAAAATATATCAACAAAATTATACATTTTAATTAAAAATTTAATAAAATTTAAAAACAAATTGACAAAAAGAAATACAAAATAAATAAAAAATCAACAGTTGCAAACTGTATGTTTCTTTTTAAAGGTACTGTAAATCAATAGCTTTCACACAGTCATGTTGCTGTGCCAACTTATAGGCTGTTGGAGATGTTGCTATGTATGCTTTAAATATTATTTCTGAGTTACTATTAATAATTGTACTCCTCAGAGATAACTAACTTAGGCAAGTGTTTGTTAGTTGTACAATAAGACATGGGAATGAGCATGGCACAGATGTGCTTCCTAAGTTTCTTAGAGAAGAGAATCTTATCTCTTTGCATGTGACGCAAATAAGAAGATGGTCTCTAAATAAAGAAGCATCTGACTGAAAGGGTTGCCTATCCAACATCTGCCTACACACTGTCATGCTCTTAAAGCTAGCAACTCTTCCCAAAGGATGTGCAAGCAAGACCAGGGAAATGTACGCCATCGAACTTGAGAATACAGCTATCCATATTCTTTTTTTTTTAGCCTGCAGAAGGCTGCTTTTATTTTGCCAGTGTACTGAGAACACTGCCACTCGTCACATCCTCATGAGGCTGAATACCATCCATGGTATTCTGAACCATGTGCCAGCTTTCTACCATGTGTCTGCCAAAAGCCTGCTCCAGGTGCCTCCAGGTGTCTGTTGCTGAAGATCCAGCTTATTCATTGGGACCACATCAAGACTGGGATTCACCCGACTAAATGTAGGTGTTGCTATCTCAGATATCTGTACAGTGAGTTCCTTAACAGTCTGTAAAGGACTGATCAGCATCATCAGTCATTTCTAGGGTGTGATTTTTCTCATCTTAGTGTAGATGTAGAAAACTGATCAACAAAATCACTCTCTAAACGTTTCGCTATAAACTCACTACCTGCCCAGTTAGTGCTCAAAGTGCTGTGAAAGAAGAGCTAGCAGCATGTATGTTTATTGCAGAGGAGTCGGGATAAATACACATGTACATGTGTCCCTCAGCTATATAGCAAGCCAGACTGATTGATCCAGCTGAAGAGAGGTAACGTAGATTAGGGATTAATTGCACTTGAGGACAAAGACTAATGCATGAAAAATTGGAAAAATTACAATTTAGTTCCTAATTTGAGTAACCAGTCCACTCATTCTGCGATCGATGTTGTTCGCTGCTATGTTGGCTCTTTAACACAATGATTCTTACGAGTTAATAGTCTTGCTGTTGGCTTTCAAAAATTTGGTTCCTACTAACATAATTGTCAAGCATTTATGTGACATTTTCTTGTGCATACTTTGTCCCTTCAGTTTGATCTCTTTAGTAGTCAGCTGTACTCCTGCCTTCAGAGAAGCTGAGAAACTGCAAAGAAAGAAAAATAGTGGGAAGGAGCTGTACTGACAAAAGCTTTCTGAGGAATCTGATGCTAGGGTAGGTTTTGGTCTGTGCAGGGCATGCAGGAAGGTTTACAAACAGAAAGCAGGGATGGAGAATTTCAGCAGAATTTCTGTGACTTACTCGTATGTGTCCATGTCTCAGTTTCCACAGCGCAACTGAATAGTCAGTCAGAGATTTATGAGGATAAAAAATCCAGGGGAAAAGAGCATACTTGAATATCAGTATCCTCCAGCTAGCCATTGACAACAATCTTATTTAGGATGTCAGTTGAGCCAGGGGCTTAAGCCTTCAGAGCATCTGCTGACCCCTGTACAAGGCACTGATGAGGCCGCACCTTGAATGCTGTGTTCAGTTTTGGGACCCTCACTTCAGAAAAGACATTGAGGTGCTGGAGCATATCCAAAGAACAATGAAGCTAGTGAAAGTTCTAGAGAGCAAGTCCTATTAATGAGGACTGAGGGAACTGGAGTTGTTTAGACTGCAGAAAAGGAGGCTTGGGGGAAACCTTACTACTCTCTCCAACTGCCTGTAAGTAGGTTGTAGCGAGGTGGGTGTCGGTCTCTTTTCCCAGCTAACAAGGTTTAGGATGAGAGGAAATGGCCTCAAGTTGCACCAGGGGAGGTTTAGATATTAAGAAAAATTTATTCACTGAAATGGTTATCAAACATTGGAACGGGTTGCCCAGGGAGGTGGTTAAGTCACCATCCCTGGAGGGATTTAAAAGATGTGTAGATGTGGTGCTTAGGGGCATGGTTTAGTGGTGGACTGGGCAGTGTTAGGTTTACAGTTGGACCCACTGATTTTAAGGATTTTTTCCAACCTAAATGATTCTATGATTGTATGACTAGGGGCAGCAGCAGCTACAATCTCTTATTATTCACCTCCTTGGTCACATTTGCTTCTGTTTGCTGTTCTTCACTAAGTTCATAGATAGCTTATAATTTTCCCAGCACAACTGGTAGCATGTGTCAATACCAATCTTTTTCAGCTCTGGGCTATTTGTCTTGTAAATGCACAGAATCTGTTTATTTTTGGAAAAATCACAATGGTGCTTCTTCCACAAACTGATGACATTGTGGTTGTGTGCTCCAGCCAGCCATAGGTTCATGTCTCTCACATACATCTCACAAAGGACAAGAATAGTCTTGGCCAACATTAGGCACCTAACTCTGAGCCTCTCACCCAAACTCCTTTCCTTACAAATAAAAATCTCAAGCAACAGCCCTAAAGACTTCACATTTGTGCAAAATACTGCTTCTTCCCTTTCACCCTTCTTTATCTCCTTGCCTTGTAAGTGAACAAACAACGCACCCTAAAATGTGTCCTTCCTTGATGCAGTAAAGGTGATGTTGGAGAATGAGATGACAACAGACATGTTCAGAGAAGGCTTGGAGGCTCTTTGCAACTGTACACACAATTCCTAGCATCATACTATATAATTGCATAAATTTATCTTATTTTGAGCTGAAGTTAAATGACAATTCATGCTCTTTATGTACTAAATATTTATCTTTTCAGGACACAGCTATTCACACTATTATTGTGACAAGAGACTACAAACCATGTAACTTCATGAGAGGCTTTTTTCAAGTTTTCATGTTTCGTTTTTTTTCTGCAGGCACTGAAGAAAGTCACGAGTCTGTCCTCAGTCATGTGTTGAAGGTGGGTCTTATGGCATGAAAGCGAGAATTTTCTGGCTCATACACATACCTCCCACCTTGACTGGTGACAGTCCAAACTGCTCTGCCTCAAGGTCCTCACTCAATTCTTGCAGTGCTGCCATGTTGCTTATAGACCTGGGCCAGGGATCTTTCCAGAGGAGAGGCAAATGTGTGAACTTGAACTTGGACTTCTTCTGGTTTATACTTGTAGCTGAACCCTTCCTCAGTATAATTCTTCCCTATTTCAGAGTCAAGGTATGATGATAATTAGCTTCTCTGAGTCTGTGAGACCTTATGTAGATCTGTTAAGATGGGAATATCTTACACAGCTTTAGACATCTGTATTTACATTTCTACGTTAGCTACCCTTAGATTGTTTTGGTTTATACAGAGATAGATATCCCCAGTTGTTCAGTCACCTAAAATGATTCAGTTAGTTAGCAAAGATTGAAGTGGACTACTTTCTGTAGGTATTTTTTTTTTGTTTGGTTTTGTTTTTATAAATGAGTATGCAGGGAGTCTAAGTGACTATGGATAACACGTAGTCTTTCTATTTTTACACAGTTCTGCTTTACAACTCCATTAAACACCAGTTTAAGTCAAACCACTGAAATGTTGTTTAGCTCAAACTTACAAATATTAAACACAAGCAAATCCATTTATTTGAGGTAGTGACTGAGCTATGCCTTTCAACGGAAGGAACACATGAGGAAACTGGAGGCTCATGTTTCTACTGTATCTAAAGAATAAATTAAAACTGGTACATATATGAATATAATCATTCTTAAGGCATACATGCTCATATGATCAGGCAAGAATGGCTCACTCGACAAGAAGAAATTATTAGTGCTCCTGCTTACTATCATGCCAGTATGACTTTAAAAGCACATTAGGGTCATGTTCACTAACAAATTGTTGTATCATAGGTTTTGGTGTGGTTCTCGATAGTGCAAAATTGTTTCTTGCACTTTCATAAGTCTCATGTGACATGGCTTTTAATGCATATTTAGCCACCATTTGAAGGGCTCACTAAAGCTGGCATACTCCAAATGATTGTTATTAGAGATTTTCTTCTCCCTTAAAGAGCCAAAAAATGGTCATAGATGTATCCCTAAGGCCTGTTTGCTGCACTACCGAATTTAACAAAATTGCTCTAGAAATTGAATTAATCTCATTTTAGATGTCAAAAAAATGCTCATCTCTTTCTTAACTGGTCCATCATTTACAGGCAGTAGAGAGAAACTAGTACCCTCCAGATGGTCAGTCAGCCCATTTCAGAGCTGGCATCTAAGATCAGACGAGCTGCTCTCCCAAAATGCTGTTTCAGTCCTCTGACTCCTAACAACGTGAGGTTTTTACAGCCTGCCACAGATACCTAAATATGTAGTTTGGGAGAGTGTTATGGACTTCTAAATTCTGTTGGCTGTGTGTAATGGACAGCTCACAGGCTGTCATGTACGTGTAGAAAAAAACGAATTCAAGTGTCCTAATCTGTAGCTCAATTCAACTGCTGAAATGTCAGATGAATCCTACTTTAAAAATGTCAACTTCTCTCCTGTTTTTGTAACCTAGAGAGCTAAATGCAAATATGTTCAAGTTACATGAGATGCAATCTCCTCAGTTTTTTCAGGACAGATTAACTAGGTTGGGTGCACCTTCCTAAATGTAAGTACCTCGGGTCACTGGAAATACCTGGGATATACAAGGCATTTACCTGCTGCCAGTATATACGATACAAGGTTTAGGGGTTAACCACAAACATCTGCAGTGGCAGCCAGAAGTCAGGCAGGTACATTGCACAGCATGTAAACTGGCACTTAAACTTATGTGTAACTATCCCATCCATTGATTCACATTCATAAAACTAAGAGCAAGCCCAGGATGATGTTATCTTCTCTTGGGCAGTTAGAACAGTTAGTGTTTCCATGCCATCAAAACAGGACAATGATGCCAGTATATAAATTTTGCTAAATATTTTTAAATCAATGTTGATTTCTTACTTATGCTTTGACCACAGATATTTTTCTATGGCGACCTAAGATTAGACTGATGATCAGTCTACTAACAAAAGAAGTCTGGAGTGAGCATTACTGCATCTGGAACAGTTTTGATGTCTTCATTCATGTTTTTATAGGGGTCTCGTGAATTTTACTCTTTTTCAACTGCTAAAAGATCCTTAAGCAATTCAGGAAAGGTTGTTTCCTTTACAGTGTTTATGGCCATTCTTTGTCATGTGAAACTGTGAAGTACGGTTTAAATATTCACTGTAGATAGTGCCAAAGGAAGAAGAATTATCATTAATATCTACGTTAGCTTGGCTATGTGAGACAGTTTCAAATATGAAACCAATGGGATTATACTACAATTTCAGACAGAATTATTACCACTGCAAAGCATCACTTTTCCTTGACTCTCAAAGAATTGGGTAGTAAGTAGGGGCATTTTAAGTTATTTGGCAGATCCACCCAGTAACCATACAGAAGGACTAACCAGGATCAACAGAAATGGGTTCTGGACATCACATTTTCCCCACAAATAGTGAGCAGGAAAGTTCCTCAGCAAAGGCCACCTTGTCCCCCAGCAGTGATCAACTGGTTCTAGAGTTTCCTAGAGGAAACCACAGCTTGGAGGTAAGAAGGCTTTGGCGGGACTTATTGATGACTACACCCACCCGATTGGAGACTGCGGAGAAGGTATAACCAGACTCTCTTTGGAGGTAAACGGCAAAAGGAAAAGAGTCAATGGCTAGATGTTGGAGGATGGAAAATTTTGACTGGATATTAGGATGTTAGGCGGAGGGGTTAAGTCTTTCTTTTTTTTTTTTTTTTCTTTCACTATGAGACTGGCCAAGCACAGGGTCCATAGAGAGACCGTGGAATGTGCATCCTTGGAGGTGTTCAAGACTCAGCTGGTATGTCTCTCAGTAACCTGTTCTGATTAGACCTCCTCTGAGAAGTGTTTTGGACTAGTTGACCTCCAGAGGTCTTTTTGACTTAAATTATTCTGTGATTCTAAGACGATGAAATATTTTTTGCTTATATTAGAAAATTAGAAAAACTGTTACAAAGGGCTGTTGAGACTTTCTTCTATATGAAGACAAGACTAGAGGAGAACAACATGTGGAGCATTACTTTGTCTATGCCTCTGTGCTCCAGGCAGTTAAGGCTGGGAGAAGCAGAAAGCAAGAGGAAAACTTGGAAGACTGGTGTTTAAACTTGCATAGACTTCAGTGGAAACAGGACTTCATCTGAGCATATAACATTGACAGCATTTTTGGTGTCATTTTCTGGTATGTTTTGCACAGAATTGAAGGCCTATTAAGTTTTTAAGTCCATTTACTGAAGCATACCATAAATATACTACATATCTTGCTTTCTCTCTTTTCCCACCTCTCTGATTTAAAGTAATTTAAAAGTCGTTTGAAAACTGAATGTTCTGTGTCTGACATCCACTTTCCAAAATGTCAAGGGACTGATATAATAGCTTCGTTTGCAATCACAAATCTTACTATGATTAATACATCAAACCATTGCTGGGAATTGCCTTGATATCATTTAAGTACTCTTCAAAGCCAAGGCACATAGACTGAAAGTTCAGAGGCTTCTCTCTGTACGTCTTTGGGTGTGTGTTTATCTAACTTAAATGAAAAAGGCTTAATGAATTTACTTTTCTCATCCAAACATGTATTGTTAACTAAATAAAAATTCCTCTGGGGAAACATCTTTTGGTAACTGCGAAGATAAGTTTGTCTTGCAAAGATATTAGCATTGTAAATATGGTTACAAATGTTTGATATGTGAATCTACTTAAGAAGTATTGTAACCTAAACCAATATTATGACAGTATTCATAATCTCGTTGCAGGCCATATGGGAAATGTGCAGATCAAGGGCTTGAAAAAGACCACCCAAGTTATCACTGAGAAGTACTACACATGATTTGGGAATGACTTCTACAAACAAGTGTATGAAGAAATGTATTACATTCAGGAGAAAACCAAATCACAAAATTGCTGGGTAAGTAAGTCACCCATTTGCTGAAGTGTATTGAAGTGAGGCCAGTAAGAGATAACTCCATCAAACTGCAGAGATCTGAAAGGGAGGGAGATAACCAGGTATGTGAGATCAGCCCTATGCTGGGTCTGTGTGGCAGGGCTTTGGTAGCAGGGGCAGGGTCTGCAGGGGCAGGTGGCCCCTGTAAGGAGATGCTTGAAGCTCCCCCAGCTCCACGTCAGCCCCCCTCTAGCTGAGGCCTGGACCATTTAGAGACAATAGATGCACCTCTTTCATAACTTATTTAAGAAGGGGACAGGACAAAGAAATGGCATTAAGACGTGTAGCAGAGGCAGGAGGGGCATGTGAGAGAAACACCTATGCAGATACGGGAGGTCAGTGAGGAAGAAGAGAGGAGGAGGCGGCCAGAGCAGAGATTCCCCCACAGCGCACGCTGAGAGGGCAGGCTGTGCCTCTGCAGCCTACGGAGGATCATGGTGGAGCAGCCCATGGAGGACCACGGTGGAGCAGAGATCGGCCTGCAAGCCTGTGAGGGATCCCACAGCAGGGGAGGTGCCTGCTCCCGAAGAAGTCCATGACTCTGTGGGCAGCCCACTCTGGGGCAGTGCAATTCTGAGGGTCTGCATCATGCGGGAAGGACTCATGTCGGAGGAGTTTATGAGGGACTGTCTGCCATGGGACGGACCCCGCGTTGGAGCAGGGGAAGCGTGCGAGGAGGTTTGATTTGATGACTGATTACAGTGAATTTTTTCCCCAAGTTGAGTCTGGTTTTTGTCCATTACCGTAATAGGTGAGTGAATCCTCCTGGTCCTTGTCTTGACCCACCAGGTTTTCATTATATTTTCTCCTCATCCCACTGGGGAGGGAGGAGTGGGTGAGTGGCCACGAGGTTCTTTTTTGCCTGCTGGACCTAAACCACAACATACCCTTTTAGAAGAGATCACTGAAGCTGACTCAGACGGCCTGAAAGAAAGCAGAAGCTCCTGAACCTTGTCAGCCTGTTCAACTTGCAGCCTACATGACCCTCTCTTACAATGAATTTCAGACTAACAAGTGAAGTTTTCAGACTCTGTCCCTGCCACTTTTCCATTTTTTCCAATAATGCAAAGAAATGAAAAATATGAGCCTGATTTTTGCCCTCCACCTCTGCTCCCCACGCTCTCCCCACCCCAAAAAAAAAAAAATTAACCTTCCTGGAAACTCAACACATTTTTCTCAACTGAATAAAAAGTTTGAAATGCTATAACCTTCTGTATTATGAAAACTGTTTTTCTACCCAGGTATGGTGGTATACACACCTAATACACCCAATACACCCATATGTCAATGTTCAGCACAAAGAACACTGGNATGACAGTATTCATAATCTCGTTGCAGGCCATATGGGAAATGTGCAGATCAAGGGCTTGAAAAAGACCACCCAAGTTATCACTGAGAAGTACTACACATGATTTGGGAATGACTTCTACAAACAAGTGTATGAAGAAATGTATTACATTCAGGAGAAAACCAAATCACAAAATTGCTGGGTAAGTAAGTCACCCATTTGCTGAAGTGTATTGAAGTGAGGCCAGTAAGAGGTAACTCCATCAAACTGCAGAGATCTGAAAGGGAGGGAGATAACCAGGTATGTGAGATCAGCCCTATGCTGGGTCTGTGTGGCAGGGCTTTGGTAGCAGGGGCAGGGTCTGCAGGGGCAGGTGGCCCCTGTAAGGAGATGCTTGAAGCTCCCCCAGCTCCACGTCAGCCCCCCTCTAGCTGAGGCCTGGACCATTTAGAGACAATAGATGCACCTCTTTCATAACTTATTTAAGAAGGGGACAGGACAAAGAAATGGCATTAAGACGTGTAGCAGAGGCAGGAGGGGCATGTGAGAGAAACACCTATGCAGATACGGGAGGTCAGTGAGGAAGAAGAGAGGAGGAGGCGGCCAGAGCAGAGATTCCCCCACAGCGCACGCTGAGAGGGCAGGCTGTGCCTCTGCAGCCTACGGAGGATCATGGTGGAGCAGCCCATGGAGGACCACGGTGGAGCAGAGATCGGCCTGCAAGCCTGTGAGGGATCCCACAGCAGGGGAGGTGCCTGCTCCCGAAGAAGTCCATGACTCTGTGGGCAGCCCACTCTGGGGCAGTGCAATTCTGAGGGTCTGCATCATGCGGGAAGGACTCATGTCGGAGGAGTTTATGAGGGACTGTCTGCCATGGGACGGACCCCGCGTTGGAGCAGGGGAAGCGTGCGAGGAGGTTTGATTTGATGACTGATTACAGTGAATTTTTTCCCCAAGTTGAGTCTGGTTTTTGTCCATTACCGTAATAGGTGAGTGAATCCTCCTGGTCCTTGTCTTGACCCACCAGGTTTTCATTATATTTTCTCCTCATCCCACTGGGGAGGGAGGAGTGGATGAGTGGCCACGAGGTTCTTTTTTGCCTGCTGGACCTAAACCACAACATACCCTTTTAGAAGAGATCACTGAAGCTGACTCAGACGGCCTGAAAGAAAGCAGAAGCTCCTGAACCTTGTCAGCCTGTTCAACTTGCAGCCTACATGACCCTCTCTTACAATGAATTTCAGACTAACAAGTGAAGTTTTCAGACTCTGTCCCTGCCACTTTTCCATTTTTTCCAATAATGCAAAGAAATGAAAAATATGAGCCTGATTTTTGCCCTCCACCTCTGCTCCCCACGCTCTCCCCACCCCAAAAAAAAAAAAATTAACCTTCCTGGAAACTCAACACATTTTTCTCAACTGAATAAAAAGTTTGAAATGCTATAACCTTCTGTATTATGAAAACTGTTTTTCTACCCAGGTATGGTGGTATACACACCTAATACACCCAAGACACCCATATGTCAGTGTTCAGCACAAAGAACACTGGAACACTGTGAAGTCTTAACAAGATTTCATAGTGACTCGAAAAAGCCTCCTTTTGCAAACCATCATTGTAGGTATAAATCTTCTGAGGACTGAACCAGAGTCATGGTGTTAGGTGTTGTAGAATATTCTTTCAATTTCCAGGTGCCATTCTACAGGTGTCTGTGTCTTCCAGAAGTTCTCAGTCACATTTGCCAGCTCTGCATGGAAGTCTTTGACACAAGACATCTTCAATGGTGAAAGGAATGACACATTTAGGCAAATTAACCCTTCCCCTTTGTTCTCTCTTCTTCTTGTGAAGGAAGCCTAAGTTACTGTTTTAGACTTACATATCTAATTTTCAAACATCTGAAGTTTCCTGCTTCGAAGTACATTAGTGAATTTTTTTTTGTATGTATTGAACAGTTGGACAAAACCCAACACCTCTCAGTGAAAACAATGTAGTTAACTCTCTGAAATGCTTTACAAACTGAAAGGTGACAGGTGTAAATAAGAAATACACAATGTAAATTAGAAACTCTTCAGGATGGACATGATCCCTTATTATGTATGTGTACAGTATACTTAGAGGGTTTTGCTTATCAGTAACTCTCTAGTACAAATGAAACAAAGCCTGGTTACCCATGTATTTACACCATAGTAGTAAAAATCACGGATGTTACTTGTGATCAGAGAAAAGAGAGCCAAAAGGAACTGTAGGAATCAGGGAGCACCAGGACTATAGACTGTGACCACTATTGCTTCAACAAAAGTCTTTCAGCTCAACTAAGCCTTTCAAGAGGAGAGATTTGAAAGAAAGGATGGAAGGTCCAAGGATGGCTTTTTTGATCTCTTGCTCAGTATCTTTGTCCATGCCTTGATCTCTGGCTCAGTGGCTTTTGGGTCTAATAGTATATCTTAAAATGTAATTTTTTGTTTCCAGACATTCTCATTATCTGTGTGAAGGTTGGTCTTATTGTGGGCAACAGAACACGAGATTGATGGACACCTGGTGACAAAACCTAACATATCTTCAGGGCATGCTAGCACATGAAGTATTTCTTCCCCTAGTTTATTGTGATTTTTCAACCCTTAGCTGAATTTCTCTATAATGCCTCACAATAGTAGCTGCAGTAGGAATTCTTTTTGTATTATTGTTGTTACAATTAAGCAAAAAAAAAGTAAATAAAGCTATCATACCAAGACTAAGATACTATGCTAAAAAAAGAATTTAATCCCTTGTTCACTTTGGACATCACGGAGAATGGTTGTGGATCTGGAGACAAAACTAAAAGTCTTTGTTCTAGAGAGTGAAAACAAAGTTGATGGAAAGAATCTGCTCATATAGTAATGATGGCATGGATCACATTTCAGATATCTGCCTTAATGGCTCAGTGCTCTGATTACTTGTGTGTTTTAACACAGCATGGACATGCAACAAGATTTAGGCTTCATTTATGCTGGAAACCTAAGTCAGCCTGCTTGTGCTGTTTGTACAGAAACTGGACTTACATTCACTTCATCCTATTTATATCCTCTGCATTCTGTTTCAACGCCACAAATGCCTTGTTAGTATTAGACAAGGAGAATGGAATTTGTCTCCATGCAAGAAACTACCAGAACAGGCAATGTAAGAAAATAGCAGCATGGGCAAGAGCAAATAAGCCTGGGAACACTGACCCCAGCTTACTTGCTCCATGCCACTCCATGCCATTCCTTTTTCTCAATTCATCATAGAGACAAGCAGAAAAAAATCACTGCCCCAGGAATATGGAAATCAAGTTGTTCCCTTCTTCTGCTTCTTCCTTTGCACATTACTTGGAAGAGACAAGGAGCTGGAATATTGCCAAATGTCACTGCACAGAGGAGGCCTTAGCTGGCACAGAGCCTGCATAACATTTCCTACAACTTTTTTTTTTTTTAAATGGGATTCATCTTCCCTAACCATCACCATCTGATAATTAAGCATCTAATCTAAGCCATTCATTGTGTTCTCCCTGGAGCCGATGCAAAGAGAGAGATTGGACAAATCACCCTCTGGGGGTCCTCGTCTCTGTGTGTTGACAACAGAGTCAGCCTAAAAGACTTAGAATAGACAGCTAACTTTTTGGCAGCTAAAACTAAATTAGATGAATCCTAGCATCAGCTGCACTACTGTGACTGGCAGACTGACTCAGAGTAAGTCACAGCTAGCTATGGTACTTTACATGCTCAACAGAAGCCAGTGTATTTCTGGCCTTGGGGTCAATGTATACGTCTTTAGCCATGCAAAGTCTGGATTAACGTATTTTGTCTATGTGTAACCATTGGGGCTGCCAAGCAGATCCACAAGTAAATCAGGAAAGAATGATACGTGGAGCATGATCATATGAACAGGTAAGATAAATGCACAGAGAAGTGGATTGAAAACTGGCTGAAATGCTGAGATCAAATGAGTGTGATGAGCAGCATGAAGTTCAGCAGGAGGCAAGTCAATAATACTGTACCACAGATATTGGGACCAATACCATGTAGTATTTTTATTAATGACATAGATGATGGGACAGAGTGCACCTTCTGCAACTTCGGAGATAGTAAAAACTTGGGAAGAGTGGTTGACCAGATGATTGTTCTGCTTTTCAGAGAGACCTTGTTGGTCTGGGAAAATCGGCAAAGAAGAATCTCATGAGGTCAACAAAGGCAAATGCTGATCCTAGGGAGAAATGACCCAATGCACAAGTACAGGCAGGGACCGGTGGACTGGAAAGCAGCTTTGTAGAGAAGACCCTAGGGATCCCAGTGAACATCAAGTCAACCATGAAACAGCAGTGTGTCCTCAGAGCAAAGAAAATTAAAAACATCTTGAGCTGTATTATGAATAGCATCAGTAGCAGGTTGAGGAAGGTGATCCTTCCCCTCTACTCAGCTCCAGTGAGACATATCTGGAGGGATGTGACCAGTGTTGGGCTACTTGCTGCAAGAGAGGCATGGACATACTAAAGGTAGTCTACTGCAGCTCCACAAAAAGCATTAAAACACCAGTCTTACAAGGAGAGGCTGAGAGAGCTGTGACAGTTCAGCATGAAGAAGAGAAGCTTCGGGGAAGATCTTATAAATGTGTATAAATACCAGATAGGAGGGGAGAAAAGAAGACATATCCAGGGTATTCTCAGCCGCACCAAGTGAAAGGACATGAGGTAGTGGATGCAATCTGAAACAGAGGAAAGCCCATTTGAACTTTTTTCCATAACATATTTACTCTGAGATTGTTCAAGCACTGGAACAAGTTGCCCAGAGTGGTTGTGTAATCTCCGTCCTTGGAGATACTCAAAATCCAACTGGACACAATCTTGGGCAACCTATTGTAGTTGCCCTTTCTCTGAGCAGATGGGTTGGACTGGATGATCTCCATGAGTCCCTGAAAACTTCAACCATTCTATGTCATTCTCTGTATATCTAATCTCCTTGCTACATGAAGAATCAACTCCATCTGGTTTATTTCACACTTTGTAAAAAATCAATGGTTTTGATGTCAGTTTTATAGAGTGTAGACAAAAAGGCAGTCATGTTCATTGTTTCCTTTGAGATACTTTCTGATCATTTCTAATTGCTTGAAACTAGTGCAGAACTGGAACATGAAACACCAATGCATATGCCAATAACACTTATGAATCACATCTAGCCCATAATGCAAAAGAGATCAGAGAAATTTGCTAGAAATAACAGATATTTTGTCAGGAAAATAAAAAAAACAACCACCATACCCCAGAACTTAAGCTGGCAGATCTTCATGCATATTTGAAATATTTTTCCTTTCAAATCTGGAGCTTGTGATCTGGAAAATCCTTTCTGAATCAAGTCATGCTTCTAGAATACAATTCAGAAAATATTAAGACTCTCCAGAATTAAAATGTTAATCTCAGATATCAGATATTTGCAGACAGCATTTTTAAGTGTGGCTTTCCTTAAATATTTGCAGTTGGTAGATGGTCAGTTAGGGTTACAGATACTCCAGCTAATACTGGCCATTGAAAAGAGTTGTTGACATTAATTGTTTATATTCTTCCCGGGTCCTTTTGTACCCTGCAGTGTGGGTTAGGTACATGAATAGGTACACGGAATCACTTCAGAAGACATATTTCTCTTTCTGTTGGGTGTAGAGTGTACCCCAAGATGGTAGGGGTGTAGATGTCTACAGTTAACTTACTTCAGTGATTCATTTAAGACTTTAAAATCTGGCCTGAGGGAGTTTTCCCCAATACATATTACATAAAGACTCAGAAATATTTCCTTTTCTTGTTCAATGTTTAAGCATTCACTTAAATTCATTAAAGTATGTAGAAATGAATATATAAAACAGGTTAATTGGATTTTTTTTTCCTAAGGATAGTTGTGGATCTTATGTTTGTATCCCTGTTTTTATACTGTGAGGATAGTTTTAATTACATATGGCTGCATATATAATTTTAAGATAATTATATAGCACATAGATTAAACTCTTATCTACTTATCATGCCTGAAGATCTCATTTAGAAATTACTTAATATTCACCTAATGTAAAATGGCCTCATTAAATCTATGCTGAACAGCAAGGACCTTTTTTTTTGTTTAAATGTTCACAACTTTGTAAAGGAAGAATAGAATTGTCAGACATGTATAAAGCACCCAGTCTTTAGCTATTATAATTTAGCTTGGGTTTTCTTAAGAAAATGCATGTGACATGCATTTATTGATGCTGAGGCTGACGAAAGGGATCTTAGTATCTCTCCCTACCCAGTTACATAGTGTGTGTGAGCTTCCAGCCATAGGATGGAAACACATCCACCACCTTTTATAGACAAGGAAGTGACCAACTCTTTGCACTTTGAATCATTCAAGAATTCTTCCCTGAAGGGATTTTCCACTGTTACAATGAGTGCAGACAGTAAGCAACAGTTTTCCGAGAAATCACCTGAATAGGACAAACCATCTCGAATAGAATTCTCATTTGGTGAAGCAGATTCCAAATATAGGAGGTAATGTAGGGGATCAGTCAAAAATAAATCTGACCACCATTTCTCCTCTGCTGATTCACAGATCAATATCTGATGTCTTTGCACCTTCAAGTCATCCTGCAGGCTGTGCCTGGAAGATGCCTTTAAGTTTCCATAGGACTGGAGGGAAATCTGGTAAAGCAGCTAAGCAATATACGTATCCAGAAGATACTTATACTGGAAGATTAGTGCCTACTATGAAAAACAAAAGACACCGAAGTCCGTAAGTATCTTTGGGGCATAAAACACTCAAGTGATGACCAGAATCCTTTGTTTTGGGGGCTTTATGACAGATGATCTATAAGCAAACAAAAGCACATTGTGATTAATATTGTGCTCATATCTCATATCTTGCCCCCTTGTTTTAGGTTTCCTGGCGGTTACCACTGTGTTCTACTTTAACAAGTACATTTGCACTTGCTTTGAAACCTAAAATTGCCTGTTTTCTAGATCAGGATTACACATTTGCCCATGACTAAGGATTTGTGTCTGTCACACATGGATTAAGCCATAGGCTATCTCTTTATCACCTAAGAGTATGTACAATGTTTATACAGCTATATGTATGTGGGCAAGGTCTTTGATCTGAGTGTTTCAAAATTTCATTGATGTCTATTGAGTACTCTAAGATTTCTGTGAGCTAGGTAGATATATTACTATTTGAAGTCAGCTACATGTGTCAGAGAGCTCAAGTAAATATACTTAAAAAAAAGGCAAATGTAATAATCGGCACAAATAGGATGCAGACTTTGCACTTTAATTATGTTTTGACTCTAGCCGGTCCCAGATGTGATGAACTCTGCTCCCTTATTTTTAGGATTTATTTGCTTTTTTGCTACAAGTTTGGTGAATCTTTTAACCAGATGATATGCATGAATGAGATCTACGAGCATCAGGACCTATTTTCTTAGACTGGTGTCTATCGTTCTGATGTATGCTTTACATACATCATACATAACCTACTAAGCTCTGATTCACTGACACATACTGAAGACAAATAACTTAATCAACCAATTAATTCAAGGTTTGTCTTTTCAGAGAGGAATTTAGTTTCTGGTGATCTATTACCATACCTTTAAACCTTGAATAAATAGACATGAATCAGTACAAACCAGAGCTGTCCTTTTTATTTTCTGCACTTGCAGGACTTGTTGACTCAGTTGTTTGTGCAGGCCAAGCTTCCTAAATCATGTTTTCTAGAAACAAAGAGGGTAGCCCAAGCATTCAGAGCAGGAAGCATAAGATAATTTATAATAAGATTAATTTTGCTCCTCCACCCTCCATGTGGCTTTGCTGGGTTTTCTGTGGTAAGATCTCTACTACAGCTGCTTTATTTGATTGCAATTCTGTCCATGTCACCTCTTTGCTGCAAGGCAGGGACTGTTTTTGTGTTTGTTTGGGTTGTTTTGTTTACCACAGTCACCATACATAGCCACCTTCACAATAGATGAATGTCTCTAAGCAGTGCTGTAGAGAATTGGCGACATTCACGCAGGCTTCTCTGGGAGGCACAAGCATTGCCTTTCTTATTTGCCATGCATGTCACTGAAATAATGAAGTGGCCCTATGAAGAAAAAATGCAGCCTTGTGAGCTACAGAGTGTGTTATACTTGAATTTGCCTGCTTGGCTCTACCTACAGGTACTACAGGCGGGGTGGGATTCAGCCAAAGATTGAAACAACCAAATTTAACTAAGCATTCAGGTATTCACATACAAGGTGTGTGTTTCAGTTCTCTCTGTGCTCAGTAGATATCTAGACATGTTTTATTTGCCCACACCTTTGTGTCTGTTTGCAATATCATGGGTTGTCTTGCCTGAAATTCACTTCAGTTTCAAGAGGACATGGATCTTCCATAGATGCAGTGTCATATCTGCCAGCCCTGTGTGGGTAGCTCAGCTATCCTAGTCTCTAAAGCTGTTGCCTGACTATATAAGTGAACACACACCCTGGTTAGAAGAGTCTAGAGAGTAGTTCAGCTGACCAGCTGCCACTGCCTGCCTTAGGATTGTCGTTCCTCTTTAGCATGTGTCTTTCTCGTGGTGGTGACTGAAGGAGATTCACATTCTCAGAAATATTTAGGTGTCTGCAACCTGTCAAATCCATGATAGGTGCTTTTTAACCTTTGAACATCTGGTGCTGACAGGTTGGGGTTTTTTCTTTGCTTTTGTGCAATTGTGAAAAAACTGCACAAGAAAAATTGAAATCCCAGTGCAGTTCACAGAACATTTACTGCCAGAAGAATCTTACTACAGGCGAAAATGAAAAATACTGTTTGGACAAAAGACAATAACAGGTTTTGTAAAATTTTGAAGCAGTGACAAATGACACAATATGGTTTTACTTTAGACCTTTATCCATTTTATCTATTAGATCATTTAAAAATATGACAAGGGATGTATATTGTTACTTTGTTACTAATCAGAGAGATTCATTTTCAGTTCACCAAATCTAAATCCTTATGAAACGTTTTATATAATTATAATATTATATTATATGTTATATTTACAGATGCCATAAAGCATTTGCCAGTCCCTTGTATAATCACTTAACTCTCAGCAATAATGTTTCTCTGCAATGACCTTAGAAGAGGGAAGTGAAAAATCTGTATCAGTAGAAAATGTGTAAGTGAAGACTTTGTCAGAGATTTTGGCCACCACATTAGTCATATGTCATCCTAACTCCATTATCCCTATAAAATGACTAAAGGTTTTTGATGGCCCTTTGTTACTGATATCTGTGTTTAATAGCTTATTTGAGGCCCTGTAAGAATGTTTGCTTTGGTCAGATGGAAGTTCCACCTAACTCAGAGTCTTGTCTGACAAAGTCTAAAAGAAACAGGGCAAATATAATCTCATCCTTGTCTTGAAGTGTTCTTTCAGCTTCTGACAATCAGGCATTTTGGGAAGTTGGTATGCTTTACACAAGGAAAACAATCATGCATTGTTAGAATTCTGCAGTTCAGAGGCTAAGTGACTTTCTCACATCCATACTCTGAAAATGTATTTTCAGAGAAGAGAATATAATTTCCCTTTGGCTGTGTCTTGAAACTATCAGGAAGTCAAAGAATCGAAAGTTCTAATGTCAAGTATTCAATGTCTATTTTTTTCCTTGCAAATGAAGTTAACAGTGAAGCCTGTCAGTAGTTGGTTATCATAGAAACATAGTTATTTTCATTATACATGTATCAGCATTATCACTGTGATTCAAGAGCCAATTTGTTCTTTCAGAATTTCTAATTAAAGTGTAGTGTGAATGAATCTTTAGTAACATTTCAGTATATTTTTTTTTTTCCGATACTGGTGCTAGAAATTATGATCAAAATCATTGCACTGAGAGACTTAAAACAGGACATGGGCTCATCTCCTGGAGACACACTCCCCCAGCTCTGAGTCACAATACTGAGGTAGGATTATTATAACCTTGTGTAAAAGGTGTATATATATATATATTTTTATATATATAAAATATTTAAGTTAGTATGATAGGCTCATCTTACAGTTAAATAATTGCCAACAGAGGACAATTCAAGACATGCTAAGCTAAGTGTCCAAGATAGACACCACTAGACTTTCAGATATCTTACGTATCTCCTTTCAACGATTAAAAAGATGACAAGAATGAACAGGTCCAAATTAGAATTTTACCTTCTAGGAGCCCATGTTGCAATAGCTAGATCTCACCTTGGTAACTTAGCAACACATAATTAAAAGGGCACTTTGACCACCTAAGGTGCATAATCAGGGAGTCACCTGGGTGTATGATTGGAGGTTATAAAAGGAAAAGTTTCTTATCAGTCACTGTGTAGAGAGCACTAAGCAGAAAAGGGCCTTAAACAAGGATTTTTAAAAGACAAACAGAGAAAAAAATTAAATAAAGTTGACTTGAAGCAAGGAAAAAGAGGAGGGAGAGAATAACAGGAAGTCTAATTCAGAGGACAAAGCAGATGATTGAAAATTGCTTGCAGGACTGCAGATAATGCTGAGGAATCTAAGACAGGAAAATGTCTGTCCCTGGAATAAATTAATGTATCTGTTATGTTACTTAAATGAAAGTAATCGGGCTTGGAATGAAGTATAAAGTCCTCTGAGTGCATAACCTTAATGTATCTCCCATAGAACTTTTGGGGATGGAGCTCAGAGATAAGGTGAAACTTCACAGGCTCACAGCTGAGAGGTAGCTTTGCTCTGTGGAGAAAGAGGAGAGGGGAGTTGGCACCCAGGAAGGGTGCATCGTTACTGTCCCACAGCCTGGTTAGACCCAAGGAATGTGGGAGGGAAAAAAAAGAATCATGTTCATCACCAACCAGGATAATAATTGGTAGTTGGTTTAGGGAAGATCTATTAATGTTATGTCCCTTACTTGGGCAAGTTCAGAACAGCATGATGTATCATCTTCTTGTGAATCCAAGTTAAATTTCACTTGTGACAGTGCATTTGTAAAACTGCAGTTGTTATTTTGAAAAAAGAGGGCTTGCAAAACTCACTCTGTCCAGCCCAGTGAAAATAGTTTCTTCCTCAATATTGTCTAACCACAGCTTGTGGAACCTCCATCTTTCCTTACAAATTGATTATCATAACAGCTGCCTGACCTCCAACTCCTCCAACTTTCATTTGTAGGGTTCAAAAGTAGCAGATACTACTAGGAGATGCTGCCATGAAGGCCAGCTTCTGCAACTTCTATTTAGAGCTGGTTCTTTTCAGAGAAAGCACAGAGATAGCAACATGCTAGCCATCAGTATCTTATCTACTAATACCACAGTCACTTGCACAAACCCATCTTCTGACCACCTATTTGGGGATATCTGGTGTTCCTCTTTGAGAATCATGGTCTCAGTGGTACACTGGGCCTCCTCCAGTCTTCAGTAGAACTGATCCCTGGTACGTTTGAAAAGCACATATTTGAACATTTATAAGCTTCCCAACCTGAGATGAGTGGGAGATTCCTGAAATTTGTCGGTATGGTCACTACACCAAGTGGAATCATAATGGAGACAACAGATCTTTTTGTACAGCAGAAAGACTGTTCCAGAGCCCTGGCACAGGCTGCCCAGAGAGGCTGCGGAGTCTCCTTCTCCGGAGAGGTTCAACCCCACCTGGGCACGTTCCTGTGCAACCTGCTCTGGGGGCACCTGCTTTAGCAGGGGCTGGGCTGGGGGATCTCCAGAGGGCCCTTTCAACCCCCACAATTCTGTGATTCTGTGATTCTGTGAGACTGCTTTTGTCAAGCATATTTGCTGTGTTTCTAGGGCAACATATCTGATGCTGAGGCAAGATGTGAAGCACACACCTCCTCCTGTTCCACAAAATTTTCCATTTAAAAAGGTTTTCTGTTTTAGACCCTAAAGGCAACTGTAGTTATCTAAAATAAGTTATACATTAAAAAATGTTCTTTTTAATTTGCCTTTTTCATTTCTTTTGTCCTTAAAACTTAGCAAGCTGTCTAGATTCAGCCTACCTACAGCGTCAGAGCTACAGTCGACAAAAGCTAAAGATCAGACCCAACATATCCTAGCGCTCATTGGTTTGAAAATGTGATAATGAATAGCAAAGCAAACACAGAGCTCTGTTGTACAGCTATAATAGTTCTCTGGGGTAACTTAAATAACCTATTATCTGAAATTATCATGTTCAGTAGGCCACATTTTCCAGCATTGCTTCAAGATATTATCTTTCAGCTCAGTCTTGCATGATATGGTTTTGTACTCGTATGAATAATCAAATTATTTTTAAATACCATTCTAGTTCTAATGACTGGTATCATGAAGTTTGGAGCAACCAGTCTTCTTCTTGGACACAAGTTTGTTGTAAAATAATTAAAATGTCAATTTTGCACTTGCAAGGAACTGATACAGAGAGCATATCTTCCCCTGACTAAGGAATGGTGTTTCGAAACAAAGTTGTCTAGCTATGCCTAGAGCACTGAACTGAGACTTGAAAGACCTATTTCTGGGTTTCCGGGATTATTTTGAATAAGTCTCTTTTCTTTCCCATCTGTAAAATGGGGGTGATAATACAGATACCTTCATCTGCAGATCTCAAGGCCTTTTGCAAATATGAAGTATTCTATTTTAATTCAGTGCTATCTATGAGACTAATTAACATAATGGCTCAAGAGAATCTTTTGATCGTTGAAGCTGAGAAGCAACACCGATTTCTTTTGATTTTGAAGACAAGAAAGCACAACCAGCTCTCCGTAGAATCAGACCCTTCAAACTATGTAACTGTTAAGGACCAATATGCTGAAGCTCATTTGCCTCAGAGGGATTTTCATGAGTGTTATTATTCAGAAAGCACTTAGACAGAATCCTGAGATGAGAGAATTTATAGACAAGTAACATTTTCTTTTTCTATTTCTATTTTCTTTTCTTTTGTCTAATCAAACGGACATTTGAACTTATTTCTAAGAACAAAGGGATAGAGGGAGTGCCATTTAAATCTTTATATTTGCTGCTCCCACTAATTACATTTAGCAAGGTATTCAAAGCAATCTTGCTTCTAAACACAATA
Organism: Steatornis caripensis; assembly: GCA_013398225.1. Classification (NCBI taxonomy): domain Eukaryota; kingdom Metazoa; phylum Chordata; class Aves; order Caprimulgiformes; family Steatornithidae; genus Steatornis; species Steatornis caripensis. The sequence goes on along the minus strand of VZSC01019061.1, from coordinate 9,751 downwards.
AATGCAATGGGTCAGGTGAATGTTACGGTTCAGTAAATACTGAGGATTTCATGGTACCTGTGGTAACATAAGGAGCACATGAGGAGACAGGCACTGAAGAATGCAGTTTTTACCCAGAATGTAAATAAGAGCTTATTTTTCATTTTCAGCTCACGTCCTCTTATGTCGCCTATCCATAGTGTTTACGAAAAGGCAGAATTTTAATCCCAAGATTTTCTCAGAAACAGTTGTTTACCAATAGACCTCAGGTTGAGAAAGCGGTCCAAGCAACAAAGTTCTGGTTAGAATGATCAATGGAATGACAATATTATAAGCATCTGGCAAGGTCATATAATAGGATCTGTTCGACAAGACCAGTCTAATATTTATGTTTCAAGCCCTGAAGGAAGATTATCCCTTTGCTGTCTTATCAAGAGATTCCAATCTCTTTGCTTTACAGTTAATTATCACAAAGTGGACAGGGCAAAATCCTAAACCAAAATAACAATAATAAAAAAATACTATTAGGACTGATATATGGAGAGAGGGGTTTTTCACAAATTCAAAATTATTGGGGTCCTACAGCTCACCCTTGGCTTGGGAGTTTTCAGACTGGGAAGTTTCTCTGCTTTGATGTTGAACACATGCAAAGAATATTTTGTGGCACATTCCTTATCTGGAAAATGGGTTTAATGATACCTTTTTTCTCTCTCTTCTTTCAGCTCTGATAATGAAATTGTTATATGATGGCTAATAAGAAATCACTGGGACAGGATCAGTCCTCCTGAGAAGCAAATAATAAGTCGTATGTATTTACTAAGTGACCGTGTCAGAGTGTTATCTTTCCTTCTGAATGATCTTCTAATTATTATTTTTTAGAATGCACTTAATGGAAAAGGGGAACAAATGTTTCAGCCTTAGGACCTCATTTCAAGGTTGCACATTGTACAAAAGTGCATTATGAAAACCCTTTTGTACCAACTGTAATTAGAGATAATTGCCAGCAGTCTAGCTGTTCATTTTCAGGAACTAGGCACAGGAGGTTATCTCTGCTTAAAATGCCCATCACATTTGTGCCTGCTTGCATATTTTTATAGCAAAGACCTCTACAATTTTACTTAAGGATGTGAAAGGATAATTTATAGCCTGGCTGAGTGCAGCGTACCTGCAAATATGCAGTGTGGATAGTCCACTTTAGCTCCAATGCTCGGAAAGTAAGAGTGCTCTTGTTGCATAAAATCAGATTATGCTCAATCAAATGAATTCAGCAATTGATTCTGCATCGTGGGATCTTGGGAAAGTAACTTTACTCTCTGTGTAACTTGAATTAAGCCACTTCTCACAATAACAATTTGCATTGAATAGAGGAGTCAGACTGTACATCCTGGACAGTTGGTGATGATAACAAGTGATTGAGTATTTTGAGTCTGATGATGATTAGAAGAGGAGCTTAACTCTCATATATCTGTACCATCTCCAATAGAATTTTAACTATTTTTCCTGCCAGTCTCTCATATACTAGACATAGTATGTGTCACGGTTTAAAGCTGGGCTGCCTATTAAATGGATGACAAATGTTCTTTGTTAATCCCCTCTCTCCCCAAAGCAGGGAGAGGAAGAGAAAAGGGAAAGCGACTTATGGGTTGGAAAAGTTAAAACAGCTTTAATCTAACTACAATAATAATGTATAATAATAATAGGAAAATTATAATGAAAATATATACAAGTATACACAAAACAAATATCAAGCTCCCCCCTCCCCAATGACGAATACGTCACCTGGATGCTGCAGGGAATGCCCTGAGAAAGTCCCGGACTGTACTCAGCAGCAGGCTGAAGCTGGATTCAGGAATGCACAGATCGGCAGAATCAGACAGAGTCCTCCTTGGACACCAGCTATAGAAGAAGAGAGTGAGACCCTCATGATCCCTCAGCTTTATACCGAGTATGACACGTATGGGATGGAATACTTCATTTGGTCAGTTTTGGGTCACTTGTCCAACCCGCTCCTCCCCACCAGAGGGTCGCAGGTGTGACCACTTCTCTCCTCTTTCATTTCAGGTGCATAAGAAAGTTAGCAGAGGCAAGCATTGACCTTGGTCTGCATAGGAATAACTATAAGCAAGAGCATTTCTGCATACGATTCCTACCGATGTTCTAGCACTAACTATAAACACCGAGCCTTAGCACTGCTAGAAGCAGCTACTGTCTGGAAAAACATGCAGTTGATTTCAGAGAGTGTAGCTTCTCAGAAGAGACTTAACTGAAAAGTAAAGTTACCAAAAGAAAATTAATTCCATCCTAGCCCAAACCAGGACAGTATGAAAACAAAGCCTTTAACATATCCTGAAAGTGTATATAAAATATACTTTTATATATATATGAGAACATAAATGTATGTGTTCTGTATCTATTTGGGTATGTGTGCATATGTACTTATAAACACGTAAATACATTTCATATTTTTGCTTTCAATGGCTCTTCAAAGTGTCCTGATGATGTCATGATCACGTCAAATCAGTCTCTTACAGTCATGAAAGTAAAAAAACTTTTATCAGCTTAGATAAGATTTGTGGCACACAGCTTTTGATACCTAACAAGCAGACAGTCGGATCTGCACCAGTGATCCCAGGCTCTCCTAATCAACAGACCCACTTTTGGGGAATAATTCATCTGCCATATTATAGACTTCATGTGTCTCCAAACTGCCTTTTGCTTTCTTTCAGTTACAGAGGGACCCAGGAGTCACTAGATCAAAGGTAGACACCTGCATTGCATTTGTCCGCATTTAGCCTGATGACTCCCATCCCTTGCTATTCGAAGATGTGTACGGTGCCAGGTCTGAAGCATAGGAGCAGACAAACAGATATACAGAATACAAATTAAGGCTTGTGAAATATTAGCCACTTTGTAGCTGAAATATGGGACACTGAGCTCAGATTGTTTGAGNGAAGTTTCTCTGCTTTGATGTCGAACACATGCAAAGAATATTTTGTGGCACATTCCTTATCTGGAAAATGGGTTTAATGATACCTTTTTTCTCTCTCTTCTTTCAGCTCTGATAATGAAATTGTTATATGATGGCTAATAAGAAATCACTGGGACAGGATCAGGCCTCCTGAGAAGCAAATAATAAGTCATATGTATTTACTAAGTGACCGTGTCAGAGTGTTATCTTTCCTTCTGAATGATCTTCTAATTATTATTTTTTAGAATGCACTTAATGGAAAAGGGGAACAAATGTTTCAGCCTTAGGACCTCATTTCAAGGTTGCACATTGTACAAAAGTGCATTATGAAAACCCTTTTGTACCAACTGTAATTAGAGATAATTGCCAGCAGTCTAGCTGTTCATTTTCAGGAACTAGGCACAGGAGGTTATCTCTGCTTAAAATGCCCATCACATTTGTGCCTGCTTGCATATTTTTATAGCAAAGACCTCTACAATTTTACTTAAGGATGTGAAAGGATAATTTATAGCCTGGCTGAGTGCAGTGTACCTGCAAATATGCAGTGTGGATAGTCCACTTTAGCTCCAATGCTCGGAAAGTAAGAGTGCTCTTGTTGCATAAAATTAGATTATGCTCAATCAAATGAATTCAGCAATTGATTCTGCATCGTGGGATCTTGGGAAAGTAACTTTACTCTCTGTGTAACTTGAATTAAGCCACTTCTCACAATAACAATTTGCATTGAATAGAGGAGTCAGACTGTACATCCTGGACAGTTGGTGATGATAACAAGTGATTGAGTATTTTGAGTCTGATGATGATTAGAAGAGGAGCTTAACTCTCATATATCTGTACCATCTCCAATAGAATTTTAACTATTTTTCCTGCCAGTCTCTCATATACTAGACATAGTATGTGTCACGGTTTAAAGCTGGGCTGCCTATTAAATGGATGACAAATGTTCTTTGTTAATCCCCTCTCTCCCCAAAGCAGGGAGAGGAAGAGAAAAGGGAAAGCGACTTATGGGTTGGAAAAGTTAAAACAGCTTTAATCTAACTACAATAATAATGTATAATAATAATAGGAAAATTATAATGAAAATATATACAAGTATACACAAAACAAATATCAAGCTCCCCCCTCCCCAATGACGAATACGTCACCTGGATGCTGCAGGGAATGCCCTGAGAAAGTCCCGGACTGTACTCAGCAGCAGGCTGAAGCTGGATTCAGGAATGCACAGATCGGCAGAATCAGACAGAGTCCTCCTTGGACACCANTCCTAGCCCAAACCAGGACAGTATGAAAACAAAGCCTTTAACATATCCTGAAAGTGTATATAAAATATACTTTTATATATATATGAGAACATAAATGTATGTGTTCTGTATCTATTTGGGTATGTGTGCATATGTACTTATAAACACGTAAATACATTTCATATTTTTGCTTTCAATGGCTCTTCAAAGTGTCCTGATGATGTCATGATCACGTCAAATCAGTCTCTTACAGTCATGAAAGTAAAAAAACTTTTATCAGCTTAGATAAGATTTGTGGCACACAGCTTTTGATACCTAACAAGCAGACAGTCGGATCTGCACCAGTGATCCCAGGCTCTCCTAATCAACAGACCCACTTTCGGGGAATAATTCATCTGCCATATTATAGACTTCATGTGTCTCCAAACTGCCTTTTGCTTTCTTTCAGTTACAGAGGGACCCAGGAGTCACTAGATCAAAGGTAGACACCTGCATTGCATTTGTCCGCATTTAGCCTGATGACTCCCATCCCTTGCTATTCGAAGATGTGTACGGTGCCAGGTCTGAAGCATAGGAGCAGACAAACAGATATACAGAATACAAATTAAGGCTTGTGAAATATTAGCCACTTTGTAGCTGAAATATGGGACACTGAGCTCAGATTGTTTGAGGTACATAACATGGGAAGTTAAAGGCAGAACCAAGATAAAAATCGACGTTTTTCTGAATTGCCCTACAGGACCTCATTTACAAACTACACTTACTGTTAGTATAATTAAAGTAGCAATTAATACCAAAGTAGCAACCTTAAATAACTTGACTTAGGCAAATCATTGAGTCATTATTCTGGTTCAATATTTCTCGTTTACTTTGGAGGAGGAATTACTTAGATACCATCTGTTTCTTGTTAGCTGCATTTTCAGAAAAAAAAAATATCTTGACAAAATCTATCACAAATGAGCGCTCAGGAAATATACAGACAAGGCCTACCATGAAAGATGGAGCTACAACCTGTGACTTACAAGGTATTGGCAACAGTAAGGTGCGATTTCCCATACCTTTATATGTATCCTTTTATCTTTGCCCTTATAAAAGATCAAAGGAAATTCATGTTATTTTTTTTGCTGCTTAGTGCTTTGCAAGTTGTACAAATATTTTGCCTAATGCAGTGTTACAGTCCTTTGGGAACTGGACTGAGTCCACTGAACACATTGCTCATGATCACTTTGCCCATGTTTTTTAATCTCTTTGTAAAACAGTTCTTGCTCCTCAGGACAAATTCTTTAAGCTATTACTGTACAGAGGTAGAAGCCAAAAAAGCAGTAATTAAACAGGAAATGAGTACTTATTTAGCACCCTTTTACCTAAGATATTTAAGAAATAAGAGCCTAAAAATTAAGCCCAAATATTTATGTCTTGAGTATTGCAAGAACACTTGTAATAATAACTTCCAGAGAATCAAAATATGACACTCCTGGAAACTGATAAGACAGGCAGGTCCCGTTTTCTATCTTTAATTAAAGACCCTTAAATTAGCTGCTTCTGTCATTGATATTCATGCTGTTTTAATGCTGACAGTGGATATCTTCAATTTTTACAAGCTATTGCACAGCAAAGGGAGAAATGCAACCTGAACACTATAGCCCTTGCAATAGAGGAGAATAAATAATGTTTCTGCAAAGAATCTGAAGAATTGTATGAATTTATCATGACGGTTCATGGTAAATACTACAAGAATATTGTTATCTGTGTCTGTCTCCCCGTTTTTTGACATGGTGAACCTATTTTAATCAGAGAGTAAGCAAATTGCTGCTATACTTATTATGCATTCCAGTTAACAAAGGTGTTACTTTGCGCTTGGAAAAGATAATTTTTGTCCATTAACTTCCTGTATCTCCATGTGTGAAATATCAAATCTTGAAATCCTATAGACCATTGATATATAAACGGTTTCTTAATCAAAGTCTATAAGATGCTGACTATCTTGTCGGGTTTCTAACTGGGAACTGTGTTGTGCTTGAAGTTCACCTGATAGAAGAGGTTGAAAGTTTGCTGATGATACAAAGCCGGGAGGAGCGGCTGATACACCAGAAGGCTGTGCTGCCATTCAGCGATACCTGGACAGGCTGGAGAGTTGGTGGAGAGGAACCTGATGAAATTCAATAAAGGCAAGTGTAGGGTCCTGCAACTGGGGAGGAATAAACCCATGCACCAGTACAGGTTGGGAGTTGAAAAGCAGCTCTGCAGAGAAGGACCTGAGAGTGCTGGGGGACAACAGGTTCACTATGAGCCAGCAATGGCCCTTGCGGCCAGGAAGGCCAATGGCATCCTAGGGTGCATTAAGAAGCAGGTCGAGGGAAGTGATCCTCCCCCTCCACTCTGCCCTGGTGAGGCCACATCTGCAGCACTGTTTCCAGTTCTGGGCTCCCCAGTTCAAGAGGACCAGGGAACGACTGGAGAGAGTCCAGCAGAGGGCAACAAAGATGCTGAGGGGACTGCAACATCTCTCTTACGAGGAAAGGCTGAGAGACCTGGGTCTGCTTAGCCTGGAGAAGAGAAGGCTGAGAGGGGATCTCATCAATGCTGATCAATATCTAAAGGGCATGTGTCAAGAGGATGGGGCCAGACTCTTTGCAGTGGTGCCCAGTGACAGGACAAGGGGCAATGGCCACAAACTGGAGCACGGGCAGTTCCACCTGAACATGAGGAGGAATATTTTTAATTTGAGGGTGCCCGAGCCCTGGCACAGGCTGCCTAGAGAGGCTGTGGACTCTCCTTCTCTGGAGATATTCAAAACATGCCTGGACACATTTCCATGCAACCTGCTGTAGGCGAACCTGCTTTAGTAGGACAGTTGGACTGGGGGATCTCCAGAGGTCCCTTCCAACCTCTAACATTCTGTGATTCTGTGAAAACTGCACAGAACAGAATATGTGGCTCTAGTTCAAAAAAATCTATTGAGCATATGCTTAAAGTCTAGTTATGCATATGCTTGAAGCGCCACACAGGTTGCCGTAGTCTGCTGAATCATGGGTAGAAAGCAATGCCTTCATCATTTAATTTCTTGATTCATCCAAGTGAAATGTTTGCAACATTCTTGTCACTGGAAAAAACAGTTGAGAAATGTACTATCATCTTCTCTTTTTTAGATGAAGAAATTCCTTGTTTAGCAGATTGCTTTTCTATCATATTAAACAATGCACTTTATTAAATTTATAGTAATTTTTACTTACATGACCGTACTACTACCTTTCAAACTAAAATATAAATTCAGGGAAGAAATAGTGTTCATGAAATTTTTGAAAATGGCTTTCTTAGTGATTTTCATTCCAAATGTCTTTGAAAACAAGCTTCACAGCTATTTGAACGGGTTTTAAATATTCATAACAGTAATAGAAGACTTAGCCTACACTGTAAAGGAAGAGAAGATTATGTAGTGATAGAAAGAGAGAGAGATCGTCAAGAAATTCTGACTTCTATGCCTACATTGGAGTAATTTTACTCCGGCTGAATATCAAGACCTGAATGTGAACATTGCAAGCATTAAGCAACCGCTACAGTTTAAAGAAATGCAGACTGTAATATACTGAGAAATCAAAAGTGTCTTGTAGTTTTAACAAATGGAGGGTGTAGGTACATTATAGTATTGGTGGATAAGGGAAGAGCAACTGACACCACCTACCTGGGATTGTGCAAAGCATTTGACACGGTCCCGCACGACATTCTTGTCTCTAAATTAGAGAGGCACAGACCACTCAGATGGACCGCTCTCTGGATAAGAAATTGGCTGGACTGTTGCACTCACAGAGTTGTGGTCAATGGCTTGATGTCCAAGTGGAGACCAGTGACAAATGGTGTTCTTCAGGGGTCGCTATTGGGACCAGTGCTGTTTAACATCTTTGTTGGCAACATAAGTTTGAGGATGACACAAAACTATGTGGTCTGATCAACATGCTGGAGGGAAGGGAAGCCATCCAGAGGAACCTTGACAGGATTAAGAAGTGGGCCTGAGTGAACTGCATGAATTTCAACAAGGCCAAGTGCAAGGTCCTGCATGTGAGTTGGGGCAATCCCAAGCACAGATACAGGTTGGAAGGAGAATAGATTGAGAGCAGCCCTGAGCAGAAGGACTTCAGAGTGTTGGTTGATGAGAAGCTCAACAGGAGCTGGCAATGCACTCTTGCAGCCCAGAAGGTCAATCATATCCTAGACTTTTGTGGTAACAGAGTGTGTGTGCATGTGACTATAAGAATATCTCACCTGAGCAAGAACTGTTTTCTAAATGTCAAGTGAGGGGACGGCTGAGAAACAAGACAGATTTTGTAAGTCTCTGCCAACTTCTTTCAGCTGTGCGAGCTTTGCAAAAACAGCTGCTGGTTTTGAAACCTGACATTTCAGAATCCCACACAGCCTCCGTTCTGGTCAATGTCAGAGCAACTGCTCTGTCCAGTCTCCCCAGGGGCCGAAACACCTGCAGAAGATAGTGTTTAATTGGCATTAAAAAAAAAAAACCAAAAACAGAGAATCAAAACCTTTCAGTCTCATCGGCTGCTCCCTCTTCCTCCTCAGCTACTTGTTACTTCTGCAAAGTTTTCTCTCAGTGGAACAACCGTGTCAAGTTAAGCATGCCAGCTTAATAGGGGAAGAAAGGTTTAAAGTATTATCTGATATCCAGATGGTTCCCATACTTTTAGAAGGTAAACACACATCCTGGGATAGTTGTGGAACAATGCTTCTTGGTGGTGTAATGGCATGAGGACACCTTTAGCTGGAAATGGCTATATGGCATGGATCAACATTATATTGCTTTGGGGTTTTCCCCTCTTAATTTGGTATCTTATGCTGCAAGCGGGGAGTTTCACACTATTGTACTTCCATAAGGTAGTACAGAATCTTCCAGAAGAATAAAGGAAAAAGATAAAGTTTTTCCATTTGGATCATATCTTTACCTTCCTAACTTGGCCAGCTGATCTTAAGAGAAAACAGTAAAAACCACAATTTACAGATGTCTCTGCTATCTTAAGCTGATGATAGAGGAGCAGGAAGAAAAATTGCATAAAGCCAAATCATACAAAATACTTCCTCATCTGATACTTTAACATGTTTGTGCAGTGGTGTTGCCATCCAAATATTGTGGCTGGCTTGTAGTTTTAGGAGCAGAAAGGGAGGTTTTATCTCTAATGTGTATGTCTATGACATGACATTATTCAGAGATCAAACAGCTTTTAACCTGCTCTCCGTGTAGATCTTCCAAAAGCTCTCAATGTTCTCGATTTAGTCTTAAGAAACTTCCAATCTTTTTGATACTGAAGTGGGTTGGTAACTTCAAGAGGATTAGGTATTAGGGGAATATAATTCTGTTCAAAACCACAAAGTTGGGACTTTACTCCAGATTAATGTCTGGACTAACAGCCAACAAGAACAAACATTCCTGTTCCACAGAGATTGCTTCCTTATAGCTTTGCTTGCCTGTTATGTTATTTCTTCTTTGCTAAGAAAACAAATCCACGTTTTCATCTTTCCTGGCTACCTGATAGAAGAGGTTGAAAGTTTGCTGATGATA
>VZSC01019060.1:246601-258617 GCA_013398225.1 Steatornis caripensis | reverse complement strand
AGCCGAGGGCCCGGGGGGGCGGCCCCGGCTGCCACCGCCGGCCCGGGGCTGCGTGAGGACCAGCCCCGCACACACTACGCTTAAAGAACGCAGGATGCGGCTCCGAAGCAGCCGGCGAGCCCGGGCAACCCCCGCGCTGAGTCCCGGGGCCGGGAGCTACCTCGGCTCCAGGGTGCCCCCCGGCAAGCGGAGCCGGCCGCGTCGCAGCCCCAGCTCTTTCAAACGGGGCTGGTGCTCTTCCAGGTAACCCCGATAAAGCGACCCTACGCGAGAGCAGCTGCAGGCAGCAAATGTTTGCCCTCGGTCAGTTTGAACTTTCTATTTGCCTTACGGCCGCAGCGATAAGAGCGAACCTTTCTTCGGCAGACAGAAAGAAACCAGAACAGCGATTTCCAACCCCCCGCCCCGACCCCCCCATCCAAGGTCGCATTTACACCCAAAGTGCGCCTGCAAACCCGGGGCGTGTTTCCCACCACGCCGTGATGATTCGGAGGCGAACACGCGTGTTTCTCTCACGCAGCGTTTACGGTTGCCGCGGTCCGGGTTCAGCGCCGCAGGGCGGTTTGCTTTAAAACATAACAAACGCGATCCACGATTTACTGAAAGATCCACTTTTCTGCAATACCGAGAAAGGGGAAAAACCACCGGTGACCGAAGCAGCGCGATCCCCGCCTCCCCTAGCGTTAGGCTCCGCGGGACGGCAGCCGCACGCCGCGAAACGCCGCGGGAAGGGGCGGCCGCAGCCCCGACGGGACGGTGAGGGGCTGAGGGGGGGAGAGAGGAGGGGGCAAAACTTACCTCGTCCCCTGTCTACAAAACTCGTGATGGTGTTGGCGGACTTGGACGACTGAAAAAAGCTGGCGTTGATGCCCAGTTTCTCCGCGATGGAGTAAGTCCTGAACAGAGACAGCATGTACTCGTGGGGTTCCGCCCGCGGGAGCGCCCGGCCCACGGCGTGGCCCCCCGGCCGCGGGCGGTTCTCCCGTGGGGACCGCGGCACCCTGCGGCCCCGTCCGCCCCTGGAGGATGCGGCGAGCTCCGAGGCGGAGGGGAGGGAAGCCGGGAGGCAGCAAGGTAAATCCCAGAGGAGGCTGGCGAGCAAGGCGGCGGAGAGCAGGGCCCGGCGTGCATTCATAGCGAGAGGCGGCGGCGGTGGGGAGGAAGAGGAGGGCGGCCCGACGTGCGGCTCCGGNCAGCTCTCCAAATGCTTTCATCCAACTACCAATCTAGGGTTCACAGCCACAGACAAAGCAAGGCAACAACCTTGCGTTTACCCTACCTGTCCTGTTCCTTCCTTGCTTCTTCCTGACCTCCTTCTCATCTTCCTGCCCGAACTGTGGCACTGCCACTGCTGGCAGCCACAAGCCACTCTCCTCCACTTCCCCACGTTGCTTTCCCTTGTCCTGTGCTGAGCTTCCCTGCTCTCCTCTCCTGATCTTTCCCTGCTGTCCTCTGTTCTCCACTTCTTCCTACCTCTCCTATCGGCCCCAGCCCCGCCACTGTTGGATTTTCCTCTCATTCCAGCAAGAGATGCTGTAGCCTGAGGGTCATGCGTGTTTAGCAGTGAAAGCTCAGTCCATAGCAAATAAATGGAATCTGGCTTTCACACCAGGTGAAATTTGACATCTCCGACCACGCTCCTTCATCAGCAGCTGTTCTTCGTGGGCCGTGCAGTCGTACACCGGACTTTCTTGTCTTTTTCTTCCCCCTTCTCATTTTCCACCAAGAGAGGGCAACTCATGCTTGGGCTCTTGGCATTGCTTCCAGTGCAACACATGCATCAGTGGGATGAGGCAGACCCAGCCAGGGCATATGGAGCAGGCATCTATCTCAGTTTGCCTGTGGTGAGCTCAGCCCCCAGCTCTTGGGGAGAGATGCTAGGGGAGATGAGGACTGTGAAGGGGACGTTCAAAGCAAACAAAAGGCTCAGGTTCCAAGTGACCCAGGCTGCACCACTACTGGGGAGGAAGATGACTCCAAGGCAGGGGCCCACATGCTGCCCTGCAACCCTCCACACAGGGCTTAGCGAGCTCCCTGGAGTAGTTTTGGCCCACGCCAGCTAGCACTTTCCCAGCCAGTGCCCAGAGCCATTACAAGTTATGGCTTGTGCCAGGGGCTGTCCCCAGACGGCCATTTGGACATGACCATGTGGATGTGGGACACATCGTACAGGTTGGATTAGAGAGAGGGGTCTGTCAATCGCCTTGGCTTCTTTTTCGTAGGATAGATGTACTGCGAGGTGCTGGCAGATGAACTGTGAGGAAACAGGGCTACAAAAGAGTATCAGTGACAGTGCAGAAATGAGGCAAGTGTTCTGCAAAATCAATTCCCACATCGCCCCGTCCTGTTTTTTTCACTCCCTTTTATTTATTGTGCTTTCACTCCTCCTGCCTATCCTGTGGCTTCACGTCTGCCCTGCTGACCGTTCCCCTCCCTTTTCATCAGCTGCTCTCTGCTCTGGGACCTTCCCCCCACCTCCTGTACCTTCGGCTTCACTTTTCTAATGCCTTGCTTTTGTTACTTCTGGTCCCCTTTGCCGCTCCCACCCTTTCTGCTCTGCACTTAGCATTTTGGCTATTTTTTTTGTTTGCCATGACCCAGTTCCTTCCGGAGCCTTATCATCACTTTTTTGTTTCCTTCTGCCCCTTTTGTGCCCTCTTCACTTATTCCACGCTCCTGCCTGCTATCTCCAATCAGCTGCCCAGCTCCAGTTTCTTCTCTGCCAACTTATGCCCAACCCTAGTCCCCCAGGCTCTTTCTTTTCTCTCCTGCTGCATTTCATTGTCCTATTTTCCTTTTCTAATATTGTTTCCACTTCCCACATCCCCTCCTTGCGGTTCCCAGTGCTGCTGCTGCACGGCTGCCCTTTCCCACTCCCACCCCGCTGGTTTCCAGGGTCCCCTCGCGGCTCCCAGAGTGTCTGTTCCCTTCCTGCCTTTGTCTCTCGATCTGTCTCTCCTCTTCCCTCTTTGTTCTCAGCTCTTTCCTCCCTTGGCCTCCTCCTCTCCCAAGGGGAGGTAGTTTCGTACCAATGCAAAGCTGCAAGGTTCGAGTGGTCTCGAGAGCAGCTTCCATAACCCAATTTCGTTTTTACCTGCTGCTTTTGCACATTTTAAGGAATTCTCTAAAATCGACTTGGACGGCTGCTTTCCACCCTCGCTTCTTTATTGGGGGCCTGACTCGAAGCCCTCTGAAGCTCAGGGGGCTCTTTTTCCTGGCTCTGGTGACCTTTCAGGCAGTGCAGAGGCTGGGGGAGGTGCGTGCCCTGTTGTTATCACCCCAAGACAGCGATGCTCACCAGATGACAGCGTACACAGGTAGTAGCAACAGCCATAAAATAGGCAGTGCTGCTCTCCTGCCCGTTTCTTGCAGCATTGGGCCCCGTTGCTCAGGGTGTCCCCTTGCCATTTTGGAAGACAATGCCATTGTTCAACACAGCTAATTGCCAGGACACTCACTTAAGGGAACAACAGAGCCTAGGGAACTGAGAAGATGTAGCAATCGTGGTGTCTTATGCAGCTAGACAGTCAGATCAGTATGAAGAACTTGAATACATCGAACTATCTTACAAAGTTCCGTGTTTGACTGGCATTGAGAAAAAAGTGTGGAACCAGACCTGGGAACTGCAGGCAGGAGCGGGCATCTCGCAGGGCAGTGCGAGAATGGATCAGCGCCTGTGAAACACTTGGGATTTAGGCTTCAGAGCTCGGCAAAGGGCGCCATAATGGCAGCAACAACAATAAGAAAAGTAATATAATAGCAGCCGCTAGAAAAGAAGAATAGCATTTTAAAAAATTATTTCCTTTCTGGTTTTCTCAACAATAAAAGTTGGCCAGATTTCAGTTTATATTGCATTATAAATATTTTGTAACAAGTTTTCAATTTCAAATATGTTTCTCCAAACTAAAGCAATTTGGAGACTGCAAAACTTCAGTTTTAAAACCATTTTAATTAATTTCCTTGCACTAGCACACACAGTTTTTGCTTCTTTCAAATTTCTTCCTTTCTGCGAATTTGCTATTCAGGGGAAAAGAAAAATCATCAGAAGTGAATTTGAAAGCCATGAGACAGCCAAAATCAAACATAATTTTTTCCCCTGGAAGGTTAATGGAAATCTGTCTTGTTATAAGCATAAAATGAGCAGTGATGTTGAGGACTAATGTCAGAGGCTAAAATTCATCCCTGCAGAAAGGATGAATTCTCAGGCCAAGGCCTAAGGATCACTCATTTAACCTCTGGTTTTTGGCCTTTCAGAAGACTTACTGTGGTGCATAAGTGGCATTAGTACAGAGCTGATCAGTTTGTAGAGAGTGTCTCTTAGTATCTTTATTTTTTTACAGCTAGGTTGTGGCTAATTGTAACACGAATGATCCATTGTAGGGTTTTTATTTCTGTGAAGCAAAATCATTGTCTTTTAGGTTGAGTAGAAAATGTGCCCACTCAACGTATGGGCTGCTTCCCCCCTTTACCACACAAAGCTCCGAAAAGGCCTTGTTCACACCACATAATCAGGGGGTAGGGATTCCTACTGGCAGAGCAGTTAGCCCAACATGTTTTGAAATGCCCATGTAGTCCATATGTGCTGGTTTTCAGCGAAACACCGGCCTCCACAAGCCTCAGCTTTGAAAATGGGACTTGTCTTTCAAAGGCCCCAGATCCGAGGCATTAAATTCCCATGGCTTTTAGCTTAACCATTTTTAGCACCTCTGCTTCTTCGCTGCAGTGCTCCTGAAAATGTTGGTTTTCAGTGCTCCATCCTAGCAGGAATATTCGTTTTCAGAAGGTAGATTTTGAGACAGAAGTTGCTTCCCCATCCCCAGATGGACCTTCCCTCATGGGTAACACACCAGCTCCTCTCCCTGCCTCCCTCCTGGTTGGGCTGCCCTGCTCTCGGCTGCGAGCATCCTCAGGGAGGGAACACCAAGCTCCCTTCTCTGCTGCCTGCATTCTGGACCATCGCGGTAGCCAAACATATTTTTTTTGCTTAATACAGCAAACTATCGATTTTTTCTGAGCATATTTGTTTCAGCCTGCCTGCTCTCCAAACTGTTAACATGAATCTCAAAAGTCTAAGAGGACCAAGAATTTTAACTGTCAAAACCACGGCATGTGAACTAACAGGAGATGAAGGAGCGTACCCAAATAAACAGAGTTGCTTTAGGAGAGTCTGAACCAGCTCCCGCACCATGGTCCTCCAAGGAAAGTTCTGTTTCGCTTTCCAAGCATCCTGAGAGGGATCTGCGCCTCTCCCGGTGCCCCACGGTCCGCGGGGCTCTTCCAGGCGAGTCCCCCGTGCTCCGGCTTGGCGGAGGCTTGTGCAGCCCTGCAGCACGGGGACAGGCTTTCCCATTTCTTGTCCTTTTGCTCTTGCTTTTGGTGGTTAGTCTTTTCACAAGAAAAGTCGGGAGATGTAGCAGGGCTAACCCTACGCGCCACTGTTGCTTTTTACAGCGTTTTATTTTGCCACGAACCAGTGGCAACGTTGCTTCGCTGCAAGCTCTATGCATTTTTGTCACTGTCTTAGATTAGAACCACATTGTCTCTTGCTCACAGTTAAAAACTTAATATATAGGCACGAAGAGTGAAGCCACTCCTGCATTCTTGGTGCATCAAAACACATCCTGACGTCGGGGAAACAAACTGCAGAGCACGAGAAAGGGAAGAGGTTTGCAAGAGCAGTTCTGCTTTTGTTCGTTCTGGCGTAGAAAATTAAAATGATGTAGGAAATTGTCTTTCCTGTTTAGGATAGATTTGGTTTTGAAAAATTACTGCTAACTTTGTAAACATTAAAATAGAAGCAATAAAGATGTGAAATTTCACACAGGGGATCTACAATGTTTGTGTAATTATAAGCATATGGTTACTTTACATGAGGTCTCTGTTATACTTTTATTTACTAGTGCTTGGGGAAAACAGAGGTTCTCAAATTCAGTGTTTATTTACATGTATAGGGAAAGTCACAGTCCCCATTAACCTGTCATAATCTGTATTTCTGTGTCGGAGCTCCGGCTATATAAACTGAACCCCCAGTTTTACTATCATTTCTAATTTGTTCAGCTATGCTGCTAACTCAGACAATTTCTGTCGTTTCTAAATAATGTATGTCCTGCTGCCAGTGGCAGGATGGGAACCACTTACTGCCTTGGCGCCTGCTCATTTCAGCTCTTGGGAGGCTAAAAGCGAAAGGCTGTTGCTTCGATGCAGTTCTGCCTCTTCTAAGAAGTTGGATGGCACTTTAATTTATTGCTTTCTTTCTGGTCTGACTTTCCACCAGACTGTGAACCCAACCCCGGAGGATACTCAGCATTTCTTCTTCGGTGCTGAGTATCCTCAGTTCTTAATTTTGTAGGACGCAAGGACCTCAGCCCCAGCAGGATCCAGCCCTTCATTTGTGGGCTGAATTACACTATTTGTTGTCTTTAATACTTAGTGGCTATACGTCTAGGGCTGCTCTTTGCTTCAGTGCAGTGAGTGCAAGAGCTCGTATAAGCACAGTAACTTCTGATCTCAGAAAAAATGTGGAATAATTCGCAGACATTTCTTGCACTTTTTCATTCTACATAGGGATACTTACAGTTTTGATAAGGTTTTGGGTGGTTTTTGGGGGTGATTAACGCAACTCAGGCTTCCAGCTTTGGCTTCGCTCAGTCTGGTGCTATGAAATGATGCTCGCTCTCATGAACGATTAAACCCACATGTTCTGGCTGAAGAGGGACAGGGACATACAGCAAATTCCCTTTTAAAAATTACAAAGGAGTCCATATAAAGAGCTGCATCATCACAGTTTGACCTAATAGCAGAAATGAATTTATTTGCATCCTTTTATTGTACAATTCCTTTCTCACTCTTCTCACTTCCCTCACTTCCCTCTTGTCGCTTCAGCACTGCACAGGCACTTTGAGCATGGCAGTCAGGTTTTCTCACAGGCCCTGAGATGACTTTAAGGCATCTCAGTTACTGTCCTGTTACCAGTGTCGGGATGCAGGCGAGCAGCTTACCTGAGACCTCGAAGATGTGGGTACCAATCTCATCCGTACTCATACTACCTCAAAAGTTTCACTCCATCTCTCTTTGCTGCTGTTTCTGCCTCATTCTTTGAGCTCCAAACTCTTGAGGACAGGTCTGCTTCCCACCATACCACTGCTATTTAATTTTTTCCTTAGTAGGGAAAAATTAATTTTTCCTTATATTTCTTCAGTTCAAAGTAGTCTGCCAGAGCCAGCTCTGCCGAGCCTGCTGGGTGTTGTTTATTGCCGTCCTGGACAAGGACTTCAGTGATGCCCTGTTGCCATTTCCCCTAAAGAAACGCCTTTAGGAGCAGTGTAGGACAGACCCAAACCAGAGGCTGCCAACCAAGCAGCCTCTGGCAAAGGAAATCCACTCCTGGGAAGGAAAGAATTCATATTGACCCTCATTAATGCTTTGGTGTCAGAAAAAGCCATGCTGCAGCAGTCCCCAGGCTGGGGATGTCTCCTGATCTGTGGAGGTTATGCCCGAAGATGGTCACAGGGGAAGGAGAGGCACAGACTGAACCATGTGATGGTGACAGCTGTCATGTTAACTCCAATTTTTTTCCCCTATTCTCTTTTTCTTGGGTTTACTGAGGAGAGAGAGAACTGCAGAGGGGAGGAGGAGGGGATCAAGGAAGGAGAGGAAAAGGCAGGCTGGCAGCGGTTTTATATCAACAGGTCAGCTGTCGGCTAGACCTTCCCTACCACTGAGAAGGTCAGTAAATAGAGGGGCACCCTCAGCACAAATTCAACTCCACCTAAGAAAACATCCCCACATACTGCAACTGTTCCTTTCCCTTTGCTTTTCCCCTTTTTAAAGAAAATATCTGTCATTTTAAAAAGCCACTTTTCCTATCGCTGGTACAGCATGAGAGATGGGCACAGCAAGGGGAAGCCGCTGACTTTCCCTGGGGAAACAGTTAAAGTATTTCTCCAAGGGGCAGTACTACCCCATGCCGAGCCAGCTGCCACTGAGAGCTCCCCTGGCACGCAGACCAGTGATGCTCCGACTCGGAGCCAGCTGCGGTGTCCACATCTTTTCTCAGTCCCAAATTAACTCAGTTATTTTGCTGAGTAAAAGATGATTAAACAAGCAGTAAGATGTTATCGTTAGAGGCTTCCTATTAAACTATGAGTATAAATACTGGCACGGGGAGGATAAAGCTAAGAGTGTTAGCAGCTAATGTTTCCTTAAACATTGTCCACAAAACGCATTGGCTGACCAAAATGTTTATCAGTGCTACCTCTCAGGAAACCAAACGGGTTTATTTTCAGTTCCTCTTACTGCTTTATATTTAGTGCAGCAATGTGGTTACCTTTTACATAAAACTGCATCATTAAATAGATTCCCCAAACGGTTTTCACCACCACAAAGGCAAAAGACTAACACAAAAGAATGCCAAGGCTGAAAAAGAAGCACTCGCCAGCCAGAGCACAGCAAAAACCTCTCACCCATAGCATATTTTGATTCTTTTGCAGCTTAATTGTAATTCTAGATTCCCTTATTTGAAACGCCTGTTCTGGGATTAATTAAATCAGCTGGTCCTATCCTTGAGATACTGATGTGTACACTTATTTTTTCTTAACGTAGGGAGTTTATATACATATACGTATTTATATATAAAAAAATATATATTTAGGAGCAGCGGTAGCAAGCCAGAGAAACACCAGCATGCCGTAGCAAACAAAGAGCTTTAAAGCAGAAGTGGATGTTGGAGCGTTGCTCCTCCCCACCGATGCCAACACTGCCCTGGCACAGGGAATCACACTTCTGTCCCTCCTACCACCACATGTGCACGGCTGCAGGCAAGGGCAAACACCAGCAAGGAAGGAAGAAAGGGTGGGCAACAACAGACTAAAAATATTAGTGCATTTAAAAGCAGAAAATGCAGGCATTGCTTTTATCCCGGGTATTTTATCTATGCGAGTTGACCAGCGAAAAAACCCTTTAGGAAAGCCAAGTTGAAACTCTGCAAACAGTGCAGGTAACAACCCCCTTGCTCACTGTGGATGAAACAGAAAATAAATGTGCAATACTTATGGAGGTGCTGGTTTGCCTCTGAATTTCCAAAGTCCGGAGAGATTTATTCATTTTGGGCCCGAGTCCAAAGCCATCCACACGCAAGGGGAGTCTTGTCTGGGGCAAAGGGTCAACCTTTTTATGGCAGGGCTGGTCTACGGTGGTGGGAAAAGAGCTGCTTCCGTTCAGCCCACGTCTCCTTCGCACAGGGAAACGCGCAAATGTTGCTCTCGCTTAATGGGAATTACGGTTGCAGTTTAACTTCCTCATGTGCCAAGGTATCCCACAGGTAACGGCCCGTGTGTGCGTATACGAATTAGTTCTTAAAGCTGCACGCGTTTCTCCTCTTTATAAAAGAAGACCAGGCACTCTATAACTGCTAAGAACAGGCTGTCTGAAAGGTGTTTTATTAACTAAAGTTGAGGAAGAAAATGAAACTGAAAAGAATACGACTGCGTATTAAACTACATGAAGTGGTCATGACAACCGGGGATCTCGGTATCATAAAATTTTAACAGCTGGATGCAATCAATGGGGATTTTCCATTTTTCTTTTTTGTTACGCTTAAGAAAGAAAGAGAGAGGGGAAAAAAAAAAGTAAAGCTTCATTTTACTCAAGCAAACGCTTTACCCAGCTCAGCTTTCTTTGCTTAATATCAGAAATCGTCTTTACTTCTCTATAAATCTCAGCCCTGCCTCTGCTCGGCCAATGCTGTCCCCTTCCCAGGGCAGGGATTCCACAGCAGGAAGTGTTCAATATCCCCAACAGCAGCACAACAAGGAATGGAAACCAGAGAAATGCATGTTTTAGGGAGGCTTCCCCAGCATGTATACAATTTTCAGAACTTACCAAATAATTAATCGACATCAAACTTCGCCTCAAAATTCATCAAGACCCATTTGTGCTTGAAATCCCACAGTAGTTCTTCAGCAAAAGAACTAAGTTCCAGGGTAAGTCAATAGAAACACTCTTCTGTTCGGCTGGGCATCTTCTGTTTAATCACATGAAATCACAGCCCGTACTTTCCCTCATATACATTTCTTTTGCTCTAGCACTGCTTCCTTCTTGGTGATGTCAACACTTGCTTTGAGGTAGCTGAAGAAATGTTTCACAGACTGAGCTTTATCAGAGCTATAGAAAAGGAGACCGTTGGCCAAAAATAATGTAATGGACTTCTCAGAAAAAAAATTAATGTGTATGTTTAGAAAACAGTTCCAGAATTGTATGTAACTTACTGGAATCATGTTCCTTGATAGCTCCATTGAGGACTGCCTTATTCATTCAGGGAGTAACAGGATATTATTTAGCACAAGTAAGTTTGATGGCTCTCAGTCTGACTCGTATGGCTTTGCTCAGGCAGCCTTACAAACAACCATGTTTCCTCAGTTTGTTGTTATTTCTGTGTCTGTTAAAATGCAAACCAACTCCAAACTTCTGACTTCACCTTCCCATGATTACATGTGAATGTTTGTTTATTAAAATAACTTCATTTTTAATTTACCAATGCCTCGTGAAGCCTACAACAGCATCCACACACCTGAAGAAAATCTGCGGCTCTCGCTGCATTTTCAGCCCATCCAAACCCCACTTGTCTCCGAAGTCACAGATTTTCCACAGCAGAGGTTGGGGCCTGGATAAACTCCTACACCTCAGTTCTGAGAACTGTGGATGGCCCTTGCCTCCCGTGGGGGACTCGGCGCTGCATGCTTGTACTGGTGCTTGTACTGGAGCACATGCTTGTACTGGAGCAAGGCAGGGTGGAGCACTGAAGCTGCAAAAAGAGCAGATGTCAGCCTGGGGAGTTTTCACCTTCAGTCTCTCAATTCCTTTAACGGGTTGCCCTAAATCTTTTTTTCCACGTTTCTCCCACAAAAGTCGTTTGGAAACACCTGTAGGAGGGCCAAAATAAATATCAGCAGATGGTGGTTGGAAAATGTCATGGGCTGCCCTTTGCCCAGGTGCCTGGAAAGGGAGTGGAGCACATCACAGGAGACCTGGTAGTGCCCGTAGCGCCGATCTGTGGAGAAAACAACCGGTGAGCAACGAAATGCTGGCTGGACTCGGCAGCTGCTGAGAGCTGGGATGGGGATGTTGTCTCTGAATTTGGGGGAACACGTCTGGACTGTGACGGACTTCTGAACTGTGTGCTTGCTTCAATACCAAATGTCTCTGAACCGAAGAGAGCCGCTGCTAAATGATATTGTGAAGCTGCTGCAAGTGTCTTGAGCAGAGATGGGAACTCAGAACCGCCAGCACAGGACAAAACTATCAGAGGGAAGAGCCAAGAGGCATGCCTGTGCATGGAGGACCGGTTCATAGCAGGACCAAACCACAGTGGTTCAACTGTGTGACGTATCTTAGAAGCTAGTACAGGTGCTGGGCAGTGAGAGGGCTTTTTCTTCTATTCCAAGAGAAACTGCTGCCTCAGAGGGTCCCTGGGAAGATCACTGAGCCCATTCCGTGTGTTGCTCCAAACGAACCCACAGAACCCAAGCGGAAAACCCNGTTACCCAAGCTGTCTGGGCTGCCCGCGCGGTACCGAGGTCTTTCCTTCTGAGGCAGCACACGCCACACATGTGCACAGCTTTGTCAAGGCCACTGGGCCCATGGGCTCTGCTCAGGAGCAGATGCCAAAGCCAAAAGAGTCAGCTCCCTTATCACGGATACGTTTGATCGAAAATAAGGATCATACCCGCACCTGATGTAAATCCCCAGAGCGTCCCAGACATCCGTGGGGTAACAAGGAATGCGCGATGTCCGAACCCGGCCCACAGGCCCCGAGCACACTTCTCCCCCGGAGGGCCCCTTGCACCGAGGGGCGCACACGCCGGGCAGGGGGCACACGGCGTGTCGGCTCTCCTCGTGCTTCCTGACCTCCTCCCCGCACCTGCCGCTCACAGACGGCCCGGAGAGCCCGCTGTGCCCCGACCGCGGCCGGGAAAGCGGACGGAGGAGGGCAGGGCCGGCCCCTTCGCTCCCCGCCGGC
>VZSC01019060.1:219126-246211 GCA_013398225.1 Steatornis caripensis | reverse complement strand
ATCTTATTATGAGTCACAACTTAATCACTACGGCGTGGGGGCGGCGCGCGGAGCCCGGAGCAGCCCCCGGCAGCGCCCCGCGGCGGTGCCTTCCCCGCCGCGAGGCCCCTCACGCCGCGCAGGGACGGGCGCACGCGCGCTCGGCGCCCTGAGTGGCTCCTGAACGCCCTGGCGGCAGCCGCGCGGCCCTTCTCGAGGACGGCTCGCAGTTTTTGTTTGTATTCCCTAGGACGGGGCTGCACCGGTGAAGTGCCCTGACTTCACGGAAATCCCTGACCCCGTTTCTGTGTTCGTTTGTTCTGTACGCTCGTTTCTGAGCCCAAAGCAGCAGCCCGCAGACTGATTTTTCCGTATGACGCTTGCCTTGCGGCGCTGCGAGGATCAAACAGGGGTAACAGCGGAGACGTGAAGCAGCATCCAAGGGGAGGAAACAAGAACGCAAACGTGGAAGCAGCAGGCATCCGACGTGGAAATCACCCAAGCCATTCGCAGCACAGGTGAATGATGAGATAAGGGCTTTTCTCACAATAACAAAGAGGAGAAAGGCAGGGCTATGAAAAACAGAAGAGTTACTTTCCTACACTTAGCATAAATCCTGAAAAAATAGTGAAAGGTTCAGGGAAAAGCAGCTCAGTATGTGCTGGTCCATGGGTGTTGTCAACCTGATGGGTAGAACAGCTACCTAAGGGACTCCTGTGGCCTCTGCTGCAGGTGCTCTTGCAGACAATACAATCTTTCTGAGGATTCATGCTTTTTTGCGTGTCCTCAAAGGACAGCTTACAAACCCTGCAAGAACTCTGCCTGAGGTTACAGGCTCACAAAACTACGCTGCAAAATGATAAAGCCAGCAGGAGCTTCAGGAGTGGTTCTGTAACGCGTACAGACCTGAAACCCATGAGCACGTATTCTCATGAGGCTGTGCCAGAGCCAAAACCCTGCTCTGTGTGTCACTCACCAGTGCCAGAAACACCACTCGTCTTTCCAGATTACTCTTTGTTGATGGTGTGCAGTGCTAAACTCTAAAATGTGGCAGATAGATAGAGCCATGTTACATCCGGTTTTGTCACCCCTGCTAGGTAGCAATCGCTTCCAGCAAAACCCCAAGAGGCTGACACCTCAAACAGGCACGGTGATGTCTAACAGAGCCTGTCTGTCCACAGCAACGATGAGATATACAAGGCTTGGAATCCTAATGGTCTGTGAGGTGACATTATGGCTCTGCACCTCTGCTCACGCGGCCAGGCCTCAGGTGCACAAGTGACTTTCCTCCGTGGCACCTGAGCTCTGCAGGTCCCCATTTTCCATTCCTTGGAAAGATTTCTTCTTGATGTAGAATGGCCTTTTAACGATTTTTCTTGTCTAACATTCATGTACATTTTGTCCTTTCAACTTACTCATAAATGCAGCAGCCTGCTTTCTGTTTTCACAATGTGTTTTGCCCATGATCTTAATCTTCTCATCAGATGTTGAGAGCTGCAGAGGCACTTGGAAAGCTCTTGGCTCGCATGCGCTGCCCCAGACCACACCTACTCCTTGAGGACTTCCCAGGCTTTCAACTCGAGACTGTGATCTCGGTAAACCCTTGCCTATGATGTCTGAATATTTGTAATACTTCTCATTGTTCAGGATTTAGCACCATCCAAGCGCACAAGGCAGCTTGCCATTCACTGGCAGAAATGTGCCAGGCTTCCTCCAGCAAATCTTCCCCACCTCCCCAGGCTCTCCCGTGCACACTCGCAGGCTGTCAAGGAGGGCTGGAGGCAGAAAATCGAGGCCACCTCAGCAGTCACCAGAAAACTTTCTGATGGCTTTTGCTAAGTCCATGCTGTGCTTCTGCATGGATATCTTGCCCTGCTGTCCTCCGCAGCACATGGGCAGCATCCCAGCTCGGTGCCCGACAAGGATTTCGGCTTCTCCCTCTTGTAAGATGAATCCCTGCGTGGTGGATGGTGCCGTGGCCAGGCAGCGAGCGTGAATCTCGCTCGGTGCTGGTGTCCTGCTGCATTAGCCACCGTCCACCTCTGTTAGATCCAAAGAGCTGCGTGACTGTGGACCCTAAAGGAGTTTGTGGGTGGGAGCAGAAAGGCAGCGCTCTTAAACATACTCGTTCTGGGCATGAGAAAGATCAAATCTTCAAATCGTGCCTGGACTACTCGGTGCTTCACAAGGTTTGGCACAAGAAAAGGGAGAGCCTGGGAGTTCCAGTGAAAGAAAAAAGCCCACGGTACATAAATAAGATTTAAGACTAATGGAGCTGTAAGAACAATAATTGCAGAACTACATGCTGGTAAATTTTTATCACACAATAATACATGTGGCACCAGCAAAGAGAGTCTCTGATTTCTTTGCTTAAGCATATAAAGTACCACACATTTATAAAAGCAACCATTCCTATTCTGTTATGCTGTTCGGAATGTGTTTGAAAAGCACATTAAAGTGTGGGGAAGTGTCCAAAAAAGTTGGATCAGTCTGGTTTATGACTGACAGGAAAGGCCAAGCAATTATCTGAACTCCTGATGGGACAATTTTGTTCAGATGTATTTTGGGGTCAGGAGGCAAGGATTTCATCAGAGAGAGTTCTTCGGCTTATGAAATGTACAATGTGTCCAAAACGAGGTCTGAAGTTGATTAGACTTAAGTATTCAAAAGGAAATGATTTACATGACAGCCCTGGATGTATCGTCCTCTCAGTAAGATCTGACCCAGCAAGGCTGAGATAACTTACTTATGAAATAGGACTTGTGGACTCAGCTAGGCGATTCTTTTGTTTTTTCATTATAATGCTTTGCAGGGAATTAGTATATAAATCTTCATGAACCAGGTGAAAATATAGGAACAGTTCCTCAGCTGGTGTAAATCAGCATAACTCCACCAACTGTGGTGGTTTACATCAGCAGAAAAGCAGGGCCGTGGTTTCTAGATGGGCTGAAAGGCTTTACTGTGTTCGGATGCTATTTGTCAGGTGGCATTGTCAAGAGGCATTTTTTTGGCATTTTTACTCCATTTCTAACTAACTACCATGGACAAATGACAGGTTCAAGGATTTTAGTGGAGCTCCGGTAAAACGATGCCAGTGTGATTGCGTTCAGCATCCAGGTTACCCAAGCTGTCTGGGCTGCCCGCGCGGTACCGAGGTCTTTCCTTCTGAGGCAGCACACGCCACACATGTGCACAGCTTTGTCAAGGCCACTGGGCCCATGGGCTCTGCTCAGGAGCAGATGCCAAAGCCAAAAGAGTCAGCTCCCTTATCACATGGGGCTTTGCCACGATGAGCACATTGGGACACCTGCCGTTTGCACTAGTAGGGAGCAAGAGGACGGGGTTTTTGTCTGATGCAGCATTTCCCTCTTCTTTATTACCTAGAAGCAATACAGTCTGAGTGCCTTCACAGGGAAAGATCACATAGAAGATATTAAGAAAAAAAATAGTTTACCTGCCTTTTCTCCTCTTCCTTCTTTTTCCCGTTACTTTTTTTTGGGTATTGCAGTAGACAAAGCAGCCTATTTGCAAGTGGTTTATGCTTGGTGTGTTTAGAAGTTGTTTATTTCTACGCCTTTTGCATTTTTGTCTTCAAATTCTGGCATGCATGCAGAGTTTGCTGTGAAAGGTGGAGAATGGATATTTCAAAACTGAAATAGGTTCATTTTTGCAAGCTTTCTTCTTACAGGTGAGATCCCTTTCTCGCGCCTTCTCAGAGGGCTTTGCAAAGGCCCCTCGTGCTTTTAGCGAGACAGGCTAGGTGTCTCGGCAAGATTTATTATGAGTCACAACTTAATCAAGGAACCAAGAAAGATTCATTTTTTGTGCAACTTGCACAGCATCATCAGCTGAGAGACTCAGCACTAGTAAATCTTGCTGGCATACTGTGAAGGGTGATCCCAAATTTTCCACGACTCCCCAAATGCAAACCGAAGGGATACACTGCTTTGTGTCTCTTTCCAAGCCAAAGAGAAATATGTTTGGGAAGTAAGCCCTTTAGATGGTAATTTAATTTGGGGCAGATGTGCCCAACAGCTATGACATCATCCTAAAGCAGGTCTTTTCTCCTTCTGCTCCCCCCCCACCCCCCACCCCAGCTTTACAGGAAAGATACGGAACGTAAAGGGATTTATCAGGTGTCTTATCATAAATGTGTTTTATATCCTGAAGTGTGTCTGTGAGCTGGTTCTCATAGGTAAAACCAGCTGCTAGCTCCGAATCCAGACAAATAAACAGAAAAAAGGAGACTGTGTACAGGAAAGAAAGAATTTCCAGCAACCATGTATGCTGTGGGAAAGAAGAATAAAATCAAATATACATCTCATTTGTCTTTTAAGTATGTGATTTCTTTCGCTGTCAGAACCATAGGTGAATTTCCTTTCATCTGAAAGTGAATTCAGCTCTGGATTTAGCAGCAAGCGGTGGTGCTCGCAGTGAACCTGGAGTGACTGTCTTTGGCTGGTAAATCAGGCTCCATCCGTTTAATTGTTGGCAGCTCTACCGAGGCAGCCAATGCACATGTAAAGTGATGCTGCCGGTCATGGTGATTTCGGCTCTCTCAGCACCTTTCCTCAAAATCCACCCACCACCAAGTTAATTTAACATCAATTCACACTTGCCATCATGCCTGAGGGATGCGTGGCAGAAGTTAGGTGCCAGGGACCTGGGAAGTGCCTGATGGAATGTAGGTACCTCCTGGGATGACACAACCCTGGAGAATAAATCACAGGTGGGTTTTCGAGTCTGAAGGCCCAATTTAGTTGAGTTTTAGTCTAGCACCTAGATCTTACCCCTATTTCATACCAGAAGAATTATATTAGAAGAAAGAAACATGGGGCTTCGAGATGTAGCAGGCATAAAGAGATTTTGTAGCATGCTTTTGCAGGTGTAGCACGCAAGGGATTTTGTCTTCGTTTTCCATAGGTGTATTGCGAAGCGTGGAAATCCCATAGCCTTTTCTCAAAGGTTTTTTGTTACGCTTTTTTTTTAATGTGAAGGCAGTAATGTCCAGCCTTTTGACAAAAATGCAGAGATCTCTTGGCATGGAGCAGCTTCTAAGGGAGAACGTGTTAACACGCCCCATCACTTCAGCCGGTGCTTGTGCTCCGCCACGCTGAATGTGCTCCTACCACGTGAAGGAAAACCCCTGTGCTTTCACCACCCAAAAGCCACATGTTTTGTTGGGTATGGTGGAAAAGTGCCTACCCCAAGGAGAAAGGCTTCCAGAACAAGCAGTATTGCTCACCACTGCGCGGCACTTGCTGAAAGAACAAGGTGCTGGTGCTAAGAGGGTGGAGAGAAGCGCTTCATGTCCATAAAAGCATAAATATTTGCTGAAATGAACAAAGAGGAGAGAAAAAATGCTAAATAAAACAAAAAGCTAACTGCAGTACTTGCTCTTCTTTCTCTCCAAGTATCTGCAGCCAGCAATGCTCATGGCGAGTGCCAGGAATATGAAAAGGTTGATGAAGGGCGAGCGCCAGCAGTCTCAGCCTTTTCACACTTGTTGCTGCTGAATCACACATAACTCCACATAAGTCCACACAGCCCCGTTTGGGGCTGTGCCAGTCGTTGCCAAGATAGTGACATCTTCGGGCCAGCGCAGACTTTCAGAGCGTGGAGAGCTGCATTGACAGCTCTGAGGGAACTGGGAGGGGGCAGGATTTATCCAAACATGACAGAAATGTATGTATCTGGAAAAAAAAAAAAAGAGATCAGGAGAAAATGAATTTTTACTGTAGCCTTTTAGCTCTTGGCTTTGTGGAAACTGTTTCTAGCCATTGCCTTTCCTTAGGCAGGTCAGCGGGCCAAATCCAGTGATAAATACAAAACCCTGAGATCATTATTCCCTTCTTGGATTTTTACTGATGAAAAGCTCCATTCTGTTTGGCTGGGCTGCGGTCCAAAGCCCAGTGACCACCCTGCTGCAGCAAAATGCTGAATTAGGGTATTCTTGAAAACTTAAAACATTGCTTATGCTTTTCCTGATAGGAAGCAGATAAAAACCTGCCATGTCTGTCTTTAATTGTTTGTGCCCTTGTAATTGTGCCCTTCCTCTAGGCGTGATAAAATTCTCTTGCAGTTGAAGGGTGTAGCAGTCAGGGTGCTTGGTGCCAGCGGAGATTTTTGTGCTGAGATTTCACTCCTGGAAGGCAAGAGAAGGCTGGCTGCTGGCCTGGCAGCGTGTGGGCAAGGCTGCCCGAAGCCCCGCAGCAGGCTGGAGTTGTGCTGCTGGCTGAGCAGTGCCTAGGACACCCATCTCGGTGCTTTTTGAAGGTGTCCACCAAAATCTGGGTTGAGAGCATCGTCTTCACAGGTGTTAGCAACATTGACTGGATCTTGGTTGAAGTCATGTTTTGTTTGCGCGGGTTTTAATCTGGGGCATGAGTTCGGTGCATTTTCTAAACAGTCTTAAACACTGATTTCTAGTGGTCCTGTATGTTCAAGCTGGAATATTTCAACGTTGAACTCCACCTTACTTCTGATTTTAAGTGAGTATGAGCATTTCAGGACAAAAAGAAACCAAAGCCCCTTAAACCTCTCCACCTCCACTGCAGTAGGTGAAACTGGCTTTCCACAAGAATTCCCAAGCATATTATGGCAGATTTCCCCAACCTTTCCGCAGCTGCGCTGGCAGGGGGCCAGCAGGCTAAAGGCAGTATCAAATTGAATGTAAAGGTGCAATATACATACCCCAGAGCTACCAGCACAAAAGGCTCTGCCCCGGATCCCGCGGCTGCAGGGGCTGCCGTTGCACCCAATGCACACCCGGCCCCCCACAACCAAAATGTGTATTAAAAATTATTTATCTCTTCCTTTATGATTAATAACAAAGTCCTGTCACTCCTGGAGCAGCTTCTTCAAGCTTGTGCCTGAGGAGCAGAGGCAGCCTTCTCCTGTGCTCTCCCAGGACGATGTGTCTCTTTCCTCTGAGGGATCCTCCACCAAAGGAGGTTTCCCCAAGCTTTCCTTCCCTGCGGTGGTCACCTTTCTTGGTTTGGGTAAAACAATATCTCTCCATTTTCTGAACTCCCTGCAAGGAAATCTTAATCCTGTCTTGAATCAAGGAGAATCATTTTTACCTTGAAATGGCAAACAGTCTGACATCCCTCGGCCTTTCTGGGGCTGTGGGTGCTGCTGCTCTCACTGCTGGCTACCAGAGGAGTTTGCTTTCGGTTTGGAGGGGGCTATGGATGAACCCAGGTGCGGATGCAGGACGAGAGAAGGAGTCTCGTGACAGGCTGCTGCCTGTGCGGGATGCTGCTTTGCCCTCTTCCTTCCCTGCACAGGCAGTGCCACCTGAACGTGAGGAAGAACTTCTTTCCTGTGAGGGTGACAGAGCTGGCACAGGCTGCCCAGGGAGGCTGTGGAGTCTCCTTCTCTGGAGGTATTCAAAACCCTCTTGGACGCGTTCCTATGCACCCTGCTCTGGGGGCACCTGTTTAGCGGGGGAGGTTGGAGTAGATGGTCTCCAGAAGGCCGTTCCGACCCCTACCATGCTGTGATTCTGTGATTCTTAGTTGTTTCCTTGGGTGCTTGGTAGTAGTGTTACAGACTCACGATCATTGCAGGCTCCTGCTTTAACTCCAGCAGTTAAGAAACACTGTATTTAACAATGTGGTTTTTTACAGTTTTAAAATAGCAATTGCCAAAAACCTCACTGACCCCAACAGATGCTCCGCAACTGGTTGGGGAGGAGACCTCCTCCTCACAGCCTGGCACAGCATGGCCAAGGCAAATCTTACTTGGAAGAACAAAGATGCTTCCTCCCTCTTGGCGACAGGCAGGGAGCAGCAATACGTACCCTGACTAGAGTGGGGCATTTGATTGCATCCCCCGTGATGTTCTTATAAGGCCAGCTAAGGAAATACAGGCCAGATGAAGTCATTAGTCAGTGGGTGCACAAATGGTTGAAAAACATGCTGAACTTATCATGGTTTGCCATCAAACTGAAAATTCATTTTTAATGGGGTCACCCAGGGTCTGTCCGGGGCCTGTTTCTGTTTGATATTTTCATTAGTAACTCGGATAATGGAATAAAGTATGCTTATAAAATTGGCCCATCACGCTAAGCCAGGAGGATTGTGAGCATATTGGGGCCCAGGATTAAAATTCAAAATCGCTATGAAAAATCCGAGAGGTTTTCCAGAATCAACAAATGGAACCAAAGAGAGATAAATGCAAAGTGCAAGGAGGTCAAAAGGACTTGTATTGAGACAGAGGGTGACTGACCAGATGACACAAGAGATCTGGGAGTAAGCACAGACTGGGTGACCACAGTGCCACCCACAAGGTGCCCACAGGGACAGGAAAGCCAGGAGCTAGGTGGTAACTTCATGGCTCTGGGCACTTCTCAGCTCAAGCGCTACACTCAGCACTGGGCATCACCTTTTAAGAAAGACATAAGTGAAACAGAAAGCCCTGAGAGACCAACAAGGGTGTTAAGAGATCTATAAAACCTGACCTCTGAAGAGAGGTTGAAAGAGCTTGGGATTGTTTAGTCTAGTTAGGAGAAGTTGGTTGGGTCTGGAGGGAGCAGGATAACAGCCTTCAATGATTACTGTAAAGAGGCTGAAAATCTGTTGCCTTGATGTCCACTCGGAGTGGGACAAGGAGTAACAAGTTTATCTGGAAGCAAGGGAGATTTAGATTAGATATTAGGACAAACTTCCCAACTATAGCAAAATATAAGCTTAGGAGCAGGCTACCTTTGTAGGCTGAGGGAGTACAGTCATTAGAGGTTTTTAAGAACAAATTAGATGAACATCTGTCAGAGATGGTCTATTACAGCTCATCTCACCTCAGCACCAGGGAATAAGCCACACAACTCTACCTTGCTATGATTGCTGTATCTTTCCCTGCAGTATTTGCTGGAGTTTTGCAGGAGCTGAGGGAGCTGTGTCAGTAGGTCTTGGTCTGCTGCTTGGGAAGTGGGGCAGCTTCAGCAGGAGGAAGACTCAAACATCTACCTGGGATATAAGCAACATGAGCACATGGTGGCTGATACTTACACAGGCATTAGCCACAGCTGCATGTCTTTGCTTATAGAGCAAGACATTGCAGAGCTCCACTTAAATTCAAGCTGTCCTTGAGCTTCCTCACTTAGTGGGATCCTTAACACATCTCCTAAGGCACCTGAAGGCAGCGATGAAGTTCTCTCAAACCTCATTCCTGATGTTTAAGCAGGTTTGGTACTTGGAGGCGGCTCTCACAGGAACCATCTAACACCACAGTACTGAATTTGAATTTGTAAATTGAGTCAATCTCCATGACACAGTTCCTAATTAAAGTGCTAAATCAAAGCTGTAAATGGCAAAGGCAATCATACTGTTTTGTATACCAAACCACTTGTACACCAGTAACTCATTGTCTTCCTATTTCCTTACTTTTTTCAGTGTGATACAGCCTGTCATAAAGTGTGCTTTAAAAAGCAGATGGTTAAACAAGATACGCAATCTGCTTACTATTACAGATTCTGCCCCAAGCTGTGAATCAGTGCCTTTTCACTGCGACAGTCCGGGATTATTTGAGCATATAGGTTTGTGTTCTAGGAAACAGTAAAAATTGTCGACTCAATGATAAATAATTGCTTCTTCTTTAGAAGCACTTGTTATCACCTCCTCGTACTGAATGTTTTTAGTACTAGCAAAATATCTTCTTTTCAGCTCCCCTGAGACATCTGCTCTCCATATGGTGGACTCGCCTCTGCTTCCACAGCCTGTTTCTGGGAAGGAGACTCCTGATATGACAAATTGGAATTATTTCCAGGTCTTCAAACGCTTCACTAGTTCCAGACTCATGTAATTGAGCCTAACAAATTCTGCACAATTGTACATGTTTTAATCCCTCTTGCCTACCCAATTTTTGCCATATTGCTTCTGCTGTCAGCAAGCTGCCCTTAGAACATTGACATGAGGTTGTTGGTGGCAGAGAGCCACTTAGGAGTCAGCGCTGGTGCTGAGCCCACCTAGAGTACATCGACCCACCGAGCTGTCTTGCTCCTCTGCTCCTCGAAGAAAATCCTCTGGAAGCAGCACGGTCACTCCATCCCGGCCACGACGGTGGGGCCGCTGGCACAGGAGCACAGCCCCCTTGAGCACCCATGCCAGCTCCTTAGCACCATGACTCATGCAATAAAAATGAGGCCATCCCATCACTATGGGCCACACTGTTTGCTTTCTGTGGTTTCTAAACCTTATTCTGTGGAGTGAAGACTCCGTCTGCAATCACATAGAAAGGGGACAGCATTTTTTTTCCCCCCTTTGGTTTGGCAGCAAATGCCAGAGGATATAGATCAAGAGCAAAAGAATAATCACTCACGTTTGTGCGATGTGCATGTATCATTACCCTCTTATTCCCCACTGTAGTCTGTGATGTATGTGTACTCTCTGACCTTGCACTATAAAACACATGCACTATTCAAATCCATTTCCTCATGCCTTCCTACAGTAACTGTCAGTTTGAATTTTTCTAGAAGCTGTTACAGTACAAAGAGACACAAATCTCTGTCAAGTAATTCATTCTGCACAACAACGTGATATTGCAAGTAACAGCAGAGGAAAGCCACGCAGCTGACATTTTAAGGCTATGACCTTCGTAGAGAATCAGTGGACAGCACTGAATATTGATACCTCTGGCGCATAATGTTTGCATATTTTAATAACACTCAAAGCACCCACCCTCCTTCTGTGCTTACAGAAATCGGGGAAGTGCCCCACCAACATCGGAAGAAAGCTGTTTGCGCGGGGAGGGGCAGCACCAACGCCCCGCTGAGCTGCAGAGAAGTGGGGAGCACTCCGTATCAGTGACCCCACATCGTGCTAACCCCGTAGTGTGCTGCCGGTCTTAGGTTATACCGAATGAGCTGTGATTTTGTCTTGAAAATCTAATGCTTTAAACTATTCATATGGTATTTTTTCCAAGATCTACAGCTAAAACTCCAAGGATATGACACGTGGCCACAAGAAATGCATCTAGCCATACTATCTTTTCTACAGTACATATTAAATCCTTCTTAATTAGAAATAAGAGAAGTCAATTGTTTTGGCAGCTGAATGCCACACACAAAGTACTCGGAGAAAAGTACTCCAGATCCTACTGAAAATACTGTGGACAAAGTAAAAGCAGAGTAACCCAGGTGAAAAATAAAACCTGAGAAAAAAAACCCCAAAGTTTTTCTAAAATTTTTGGTTAGTGAGAAACTAACCTACCAGTCTTTTTATCCTTTAAGTAAGACATATGGAATAAAGATTTTGTTTCTTGCAGATTAAAATAATATGTGGACTTGCTCTTTTGAGATAGGTCAGAAATCTCTGTTTTATGGAGATGCAAATAAACTTTGCATACGAAGCAGCAGATAGGGCACATTCAACAAGCAAGTTATCGCTTAGCTTCTGCATATAAGACAGTTTCTGCAGCTAAACAATATTAAATGTTTTAGTAATTCATTGCATCATTAAGGACCTAAAGAGCAAAGACGTGTCAAACTGAGTGCACTGCTTTGTCTCAACTTTTCCTACATCCAAGGTTACGGCAGGACAGTTCAGTGGCATGTTCCCAAACACCGAGCCACTGCCAACATTTTCTTAATGGGATTAAATTGTGCCTTGTTACTGTACCAAGACATATATTAAGTATGCTTGGCCATTTATTTGATGTATGATTCTCCTTGGCTGAATTACTATCCTGGATTTGTGAATAGTAAAGTCTTTATTTCATTACTTGCCATAATTCTTCTCCTAAAATTTATCCAGTTAGTGATAGAGGTATTAATAGAATCGAGAAGTAAGATGGGTCATTTACAAGGTTTTCGTTTCTGTTAGTGTCTCTATCAATAATTGGATAAATACCAGGAGAAGTACAGCATCTTGATGTACGTACAATTAAAAAAAATATTCAATTCATAAACAACTGTCCGGAGGGACTATCATGAGATGACACCCTGCCTTGCAGAACCAGAAGAAGGGGTTTACAGACTGCAGCAATAATAACTACAGGTAAAACAAGACACAAGCTGGTCAGGAACAGGGCCTGGAGGCTGGGATGGGGATGGGGATGGGGAGGGGAACTTCTGCCAAATTAGCCTCTGGCGTCTTTCTGACACAGGCAATACTGCAGCAGGGATCATGACTCCAACCAGGTCATCCTTGGGCTGTGATACAGGCAGTAGCCACAGTCACAGCAAATTAAATATGCTGAAAATATTTCTGGTTGCTGCAAATTCTGAATTAACTTGTAACTTAAAGGCAGTTTTCCCTCCCTTGAAGCTGGCCAGACAAACGTCTACACTACGCTCAGGTTTACCAGGCTCCTTTCCTCCCAGCTCACCTCTCTCCCACAAAAGCAGTAGCTCAGCCTCCCAGCGTAGCGCAGCACAGGCCGGCTTCCCTTGCACTGCTGAGCGGCTGGAACGAGCCCAGGCACCAGAGCCCTNTATGCTGAAAATATTTCTGGTTGCTGCAAATTCTGAATTAACTTGTAACTTAAAGGCAGTTTTCCCTCCCTTGAAGCTGGCCAGACAAACGTCTACACTACGCTCAGGTTTACCAGGCTCCTTTCCTCCCAGCTCACCTCTCTCCCACAAAAGCAGTAGCTCAGCCTCCCAGCGTAGCGCAGCACAGGCCGGCTTCCCTTGCACTGCTGAGCGGCTGGAACGAGCCAAGGCACCAGAGCCCCGTGCCTTGTACGAGCACGCAGAAACACACACTCTGCTGCGAAGACTGTTTTCAAGTTCTCTTATGAAACAGTTTGCCGACTGCTGCTTTTGAGCCCCTGTAACACCAGTCTGCAGACAGAGAGGACGGCTCCCTGCTCCACCACTCCATTGCAGTAGCTCTGCAACGGTACCTCGTCCTCAGGCCAGGACCGGCACCTGGCCTGGGCAGAAACACCCAGCCTGACAAAGAGGAGAGCGAGTCCCTGCTATGGGGGCAGTGGGGACTTCGATCGAGCTGAGCAAATCATGCGAGTGCTGCCTGTTGCAGAGGTAGGGAGGAAATTAGAAAGCTGTAATTAGATGTATTATACGTAGATGTCATCTCCAGGCAGGTGACACCCATGCAGGGCCCCAGCCAGCAGCGCTGGAGACCTCTGTGTGCCCACAGCAGGTGGCTTGCTAGAGGGCAGCAGCATGTTAAGGCCTTACAATAGCCACGATCTGTATTAATGTGGACACAAGCTTTCACTGCAGAGTTGTTAACCATCATAAAATGTGTTCTACAATAATTTTTGAGAACTCAACACTCACTACGAACATACCACAACCGGGATTCTACACCGCTTGGTTCCTGCAATTGTTCGGTAGTTGAAGTCCTTTACTCACTTAAACATTGATTTATTAAAGATTTGATTCTGATCTTATTTCACAACTATATAATTCCACGGATATGACGTTATCCCAAACGACTTTAAAACACAATGCATAAATGTGGAAAAATTAGGAGGACTGCCAAAAGGTGCACGGACAGAACATTTATATATTTGATATTGATGCTGAAGGCTGATTCTCCCCTCTTGAAGAAATCAGGACAAGCATATTGCAGTTAGGCTGGTAAATGTGAGAGGATAATTAAGACAATGACTTATATCACAGATCAATGTTTTCTGTCTTTCTTGTTTTATTCTAAAAACCCTTCCACTTTTGTGTATAACCACCAACAGCGAGCACTGTTGACCAACTATGCTTTATAACCAAGCAGAATCACCTAGCTGCTTCCCACAAACAATCTGAGACAACACTACCAAGGTCTGCACTGCTAACAAGGACTGCACCACTTCCAGTGCAAAAGCCACCACTGGTAGAATTAAAACAAATTTATGGCAAAAATTAAAACATTTATATTTTAACATCTCCAGACTTTATTAGGTGTTCTTTATACAGTCATCTGGTATGTTTAAAGAGTGAGCAATCATATAAAAGGAAATATGGTCATAACTGATTGAAGTAATAAAACCCTGAAACTAAATAACATCTCATAACTCATTACACAGCATATATTAGATTTCATTACATCAGTATATGACTTAGTAGTAAATTCTCCTGTTGGTCATAAACCTCTAAAGTGTTGTCATCCTGAAAAATGAAATTAAAAAAGAGAAGAAGACAATGCCAGGACGCTCCGCCGGTGCTCGTACTGTTAAAGCACAGCCCCACCTTGCGTCAGGGGGAGCTGGCCTTGATGGGCGATGCTGGGGATGGGTGATATGTTTCCCTGCTGCTGCCATTGCATCAAGGACAAAACCACCCCTTGAGACAGGGGACTGGCATTGTCAGGGGTTCGTTTTTGTGTAGCCGACCTGCTGCTGAGCTTGTCACCCTTGTGCGCTGACGAAGCCAGATCCATCTCCAGCACTGGGCAGCTCCTGTAAGGGTGATGGGCAAGAGCACCTTACTGGTGCACACCTCGCTCTGCAACTTTGCTGGGGTAGTGCCAGTAAAGCAGCAACATGCTGGTAACAGGAGCCAGAGCCGTGGGCTGGGTGCCTGTGTTCCTGCTGCCGCAGCACCTGTGAGTGTTAGCTGCTGAGGCTGTCGCTCACCGCCTCGGGCAGGGCACCCGGAGGGGTTGCTGCCCACTCGTCCTCCTCGCCCTTTGCCGGAGGCCATGTCACCGCAGCGGCATGGCACCGCTTCCAGTTTTCACCCACCACCGCTCACAGTCTAACACCCTGGTGGATGCAAGCTGGTAGCTCTGCCACATGCCCTTGGGGGATTCCAAAATCCCCTTTCTGCAGCTGAAGCATCTCCCAACGCTTGGGCTGCTGAGCCCCAAAGGCTCTTCAGGGTGCTGGTGCCTTCCAGCACCCTTCAAAGGGCTGAGCAGAGGGTCGCTGGTGCCCGCTCATGGGTGCGAGGGGGCAGCAACCACCTCGGGGAAGAGAGAAGCTGGTCCTCATTCCTGACACAAGATCACCAGGCCTCTTGCTCCGCATGCCCACAGCTCCTCTGTGCTATGAACAGCAAACGCTTCACAGGAACTGCACAAAAACACGTCTTTGGGCTGGGGACAGACTCTGACAAGTGTTTGAGCCCCTCAGCTACAGCATCAGGAACTTGCTCCCTGTCGCCTTGCAGCCCCCAAAGCCTTGAACTCTTGCTGCGCTGCAGCACAGCACCGACACCTTGTCAGGGGCTCCCTCCTCCAGCTGCACAGCCCAGGTCTGAGCAGGGACCAGCCCTGGGGCCGGCTGAGTTGTTTCCCCCCAGGGCCAGCAAGGCTGCAGCTTTTCCCCATGTCGCCCTTCCCATTTGAGTGTCAGAGCTGGCATCTCTTGCCTCAGGACCAGACAAGCTTCTGCTAGCGAGGCGTGTGTGGCAGGTCCCTCACCCCAGGCTGGGAGATGCTGCCAACGTGATTTCTGAGCAGCCCTAGGATCACCTCACAGCAAGCTCCTTGCTGGGGGGCTCGTGCCCTCCATGCAGCACACCAGAGCTCAGGCATAAGATAAGCTCTGAGACACATCCATGACACTGGCCCAGCAAAGCCAGGTATAAGCAGAGGCTGTTAATGTTTTTTCCTTTGAGAACCAGCCTCCCCTCCTTCGTTTGACAGTTTGTAATTACCCAGAGCAAGCAAGCAGCAACTATGCTGTTTGCAACATCTGGGAGATCTTAAGGCAGACCCCAGTCCAAGCTGCACTGATGTAATTGTTTTGCTGGGTGAAGGATGATAACTCTCCCCACGTGTGTTTATACTCCTTCAAAATAATCCAATGGTTTTTTTGAAGCTCACTTATGTCAACACGTGCTTTATTGTGTCTTATGTGTTTTTAAAGTGCTGGGTGGAAGCAGCTGGAGAAGTTCCCTCTCAAAGCGTACCTCCTCATGTTCTTTTTGAAGTAGCTTGTTGAATCACTATAAAGTATCAAGGCTTTAGTGGCTGTTTTGGAGGTGTCCAGCCACACCAATGAGTTCAATATACATATGAAAAGCTAAGTTTAAAAATTAATGAAAGAGATTCCCCAAAGCTCCACGGGTGGAGGTTGCTACGTTCCTCCTTTCTATGACAAACAGCAGAAGCCCATGCTCAGGTAAGAATGTGGCTGTGCAAAGCCAGGCACTCTGTACCACAAGCTCTGCACCAAGAACCAGCACTAATGAACAGCTGCAAACCTATGAGTTGTCCAGCAGAAGATGCTGGTCCCCGCAGAAGTTGTCCTCAAGACCTGGGCAATGGACTGGCTGAGTGACAATGCTCCTTGGGGTAAGCCAGGTGATCCTGGGCTACCACGTGCAAACATTAAACTATAGATCTAAAGGTCTAATCTGTCATAATTACATCACCAGTCTTATAATGGGAATAACAGTCTCTCCGTAAGACAGCTGTACTTCTGAAAGGAAATATGCAGTGTTACTTTTTCCCTGGAATTTATTTTATTTTATTTTAAAAACACAGCATCTCTAGCTGCTGCCAGTGCAGACCCAGGTCCTGACTTTGCCCTGCTAAAGCCTACACATTCCTAGGCGGGGATGACTGCCTCCATAAAGCTCCGAAATGCTGATCTCACCCCTCCTCTGGTACCTCAGCTTTTGCAACGCACAGAGCAGAGCTGAGCCAGACGTCACCTGGCAGCAGAATACATTTTGCTTTTTATCAGAGCCACCTCCACACTGCCGTGACAGTCTCGTGAGCTCCAGCAGACAGGCTGAGCGCCGAGCATCGGTGGAGGCCTGCTCATACCCGGATGGAAAATTAAAGGAGTTTTCTTCCGTCTTCTTCAGGGCGAGATACTGCAGCTGAGAAACATTTAAGATTTGGAGAATTTTTAGCTAATTGAAGTAAACCAAACATATCTAGCTGCTCTTATGACTATTTCATAACAGTATCTTTTTAAGCTAATACTCCACTGGGGAACACAACTTGCAGACAAAAAAAACCCCCTCTGAAGTGCCTTGAAGAGATCTGAGCTTTGGACTCTGAACTTTGCTGCTTATAAACAATCATTTCAATCTGCTGGGCCGCAGAGGGAGTATGAGGCTTCATAAAAGGGCTTAGGTGTTGTAATACTGAGCGCAGCAGCATTTAACTCCATGTCTCGCTATTCAGCCTCCCTGTGCAATCCAGATTTAGACACAAAGAACCAGATCTGCACGGGCCAGTGGGGAACCACTTCAGGAACCACTGAGGACAGCACAGCCCAGCTGTGCTGAGGTACCTCTTTCTGATCGGGTTTCAAGCCCCAGATCACTTCCCAGCACAGGAACTGAAGCAGCACACTCTCATAAAACAGCAACAGCAATCCCAGCGCTTGCTTTGGCTTTGCAAGAGAAAGATCCAGTGCTCCTCTTTTGCTGCAGAGATATGAGCACCCCAAACCCAGACCTGCCCTGTAGCTGTCCGGGCACCCTCTTGTAACCATTCTGGTGTTCATGGAAAGAAACTGATGCGGTTGGGCCAGAGGAGATGGACACTTAGGTTGCATCCAGGCACTCTGGAGGCAGGACAAGGACAGCTTGGCCTCCACACATAATAATCTGGTTCAATGGATGATACTTAAATATTCTTTAGGGAAAACTTAAGCCTCAGCGGGTGCCATGAACTTGGGGTTCCCAAAGTTAGGATGCACAGGCATCACCCTCTGAAGTGGCCTGCAAAGCACCCTGGCCTTTGCCAAACCACCACATACCTCTCTTTCCTCGCCATCCTACTCAGTGGTCCCATTTCCCAAATGTGTTGAACCACAGGTTTTTCTTTCTCTCCGTTCCCAATGGCCATCTTTGGTCCACACATAAATGCCCCAATCTCATCCTCACTGCACACCCCTAAAGCAGGCAAAGGGGATGGAGGTCAACTTATTTTCCTTACACTTCTTCCAAATCCCTGCACAAGATTTCCTAACCTTGGGTCTATCCCAATCCCTCACTCACTCTGTGTTTGTCGCTCAAGCCCTTGGCTTAGCTCCTCAGTGCCAGGGCTGGCTCATGGCTCAGTTACCGCAGGAGAGAGCTGAGCAGGGCAGAAGCCGTGACTGAAGACAATCAACTGGTGGGCAGTAATCGCCCAGGCAGGCAAGTGCCTCTATACAGGTGGAGTCAGGCATTGCCCATATTTTAAAGCAGCTTAGGAAACAGCTCTAACCAACCCACTCAAGTCAGGGTCTCTCCCTGGTGCAGTTAATTACACCTTTCAAGCAGAACTGAGTCAGCCAAAAGGACTAACAGCCCACACTTGCACTCCAGAAAACATGCTAATTAGAGAACTAAAGCATTTACAGAGAATGGAAATGTGAATCCACATCTTTTCTTCATCGAGCCCATGATTAAATCACTAGCAAGCAGATGGTGTTGCAGGGTCCTTCTCCAGGCACGCTGTGAGAACACCCAACTTGCCAGGGAAGCAGAAGTGCACTTGATTTCTGGCACCCCAAGGTGTCAGACCAGCCTGTCACCTAGTCCCAACCCCACCAGCACTGAGGTCCTGGGTGAGCCAAGAACTATTTGACACCAAAGGATTTACCCAACTGCACCGAGGGAGCTTACAGCTCCACACGGCCTTCAGAGGGGTTCGGGGAAACTAAGCTTTGGGATCAGGCCCAGTTCTTCAAGAGTGCTTAGATGCTAACCCAAATTGTTTACAATGCAGATATCTGCCTACAGATTTTTCAAGATCTTAGCCCTTTGAACCTTAGACCAGCTAAAAGAGGCTAAGAGAAGTGAAGTCACTCAAGGCATTCAGGTCAGCTGCGTACCAGGTGGGACACCGACTCCCAGCCCCGGTCTCACCCCAGAGCAGCTGTGGCTCTGGCTGCCTCTGATTTTTCTGTACTGCTAGGGCAGCCCTTACTCCAGCCAAAGTTTCAGTCCATGTAAAGTGACCACAAGGGCACAGCAGCACTGTGGGGAAATCCTGAAGACGTTCTTTGACCTTTGCTATCTAGAGAGAAAACACTTCAAGTAGGAACGTGTTTACCATACTAATGCTAAAACAGCTCTATTATAACAAGCACGACGTTTCATCAAACTTCTTATGAGATTTGTATCTGCTGTAGCTGTCCTTTGGATGGAAGTTGGATGTAAAACAAGCATATGTTTCTTGTTACAGAGCTGCAAAAAATCAATTGTTTCTGGGTTGACCAATTAAAAATTTAAAGAAATCAGTCTGCCATAACAAACATGATCTTCAGCAATCAAAATGTATTCTTATATTTCACAATGTATTTAGTAAAAGAACTTGAAGCGAAGCAAGGTTCGCTTAAAAGTGATGAAAACTAACTCAAGCTAAAACTGTCATCAAACTGCAGGATTAGCAATATCAACTCAGACTGTTTCTTAATTTGACATGCATAATTTAGATGTGCCAAATATGTTGTGAACTCAAACTACAAAAAGACCTCAGTAATTTATGGAATCTGTACAGAATTTATATCCAAAAAACTGCATTAATGAAGATTTCGAAGTAAAAGTTAGGAAATGCAAGACGCGCCATTGCCTTGTGCATTATGGTATGACCTTAGATCGCAGATTTGCATTTTTCCCAGTAGGAACTCCTCTCTCGTTCAAGAATTCTTCTCAACTCTCTTCAGTGCACAGCTCAACCCTGTCTTCTGCACTCTGTACAGGCCACAAAGCTTCTTTATAAGTATTTCTATACATACCATCAGAGGAAAAAGGATTACAAGGTCTTTTGCAAATCTGTGAGAAACCCTGTGAGATTTCCTCCTGGTACCACCACCTGTAGTATCCGTTGTGTGAGTGGATAAATACCGATACTTTTGCCTAATATTTTCAGAACAGATCTACTGAACCTAGGCATAGATGCGATTACTCTGCACTTCTGCAGATGTAGCCCCTAGCATCACGTAGTAAGCATTCAGCAAAATACTTAGTGAGTTTCTGTGAACCAAGAGTCTTGCTCAGTGTTACAGAGAAACCTCATGACAGCAGCAGAAAGAAAACCTAGTTCTCCAAACCAGAATGCTCTTTCCTTCATCATCAGGCTATCTTTTCGCCTCTGACAATTTGACCCCCTTTACTGTTATTAAGCTTTACCTTAAAATGAGGTGATGTTGCAGATAACAAGCTCATGGCTGCGCAATTCTCGGTCGTTCCCTGAACAGCACCCAGCCTGCACAAGGAATATGGCAGGCTCCCACAGAGAGCTGCAGAGGTGGGATGGAAGCATTACAAGGAAATTACAGATCTGAAAATCCCTAATTTTTGCGACTCCATTCCTTCCCATCCCAGGTATTTTTAAGGATAAACGTAAGGATTCAAAAATGGGAATCACTCTGACCCTCCAACTTGTCACCAGCAGGATTCAGACCTTTCATACAACGAAACTCCCATCTCCTCTAGCTACAGATGAATGCTAGTAGCTCAGCATGCACGGAAAGGAACACCAGAGGGTGAAATATGAAATGTCTTCCAAGTTACTCATCCATTAGCTGGTAGCACAAGCATCCAAATCTCACATCACATATTCTAGCTAAGAGTTCATGGTCTCTTAACACAAAGCTGCTACAGCTCCTGGTTCCCAGGCAACACATATCCCTCTCTTACACCCACCTCCTTCCTCCCTGTTTATCACTATTTTTAGATTCTCCTAAATGTCTCAAGGAACACACACCCATCTCTGCCAAAAAATGACAAATACATTTTCCTTCCTAGCATCATTCCAAGATACAACTGAACAGTCTTCATTGAACTTTTTCAAAATACTTCAGCAGGAGACTACTGCACATTATGGGAACCTGAAGTAAAAAATTACCAATCCAAGTCAGAAGCATCTGAAAACACATGTAAATGAAAGGTGTCAATCTATCTCAGTGAACAGGTAAAATCTTTGCGTGGCTTCCTTTTGTCTCCTCCCCTTGAACTGCTATAAAGATCACTTGGAAACTCTCTTACTAACTTCTACTATTTGCCTCTGACTCTTAAAATTGTAAATTTGAGTGTGAAGAGGTCAGTGTGGTCAACACACTTCAGGTGTGTTAGGCCAACTGGAACATGGCTGTTCTGCACACCACTCAAAGGCCAGCCTACTTTTAAGTGTCTGATGCCAATAAAATCCTTTTGTCTAAACAAAGTCATTTTTGAGAGACTTTTGAACCACATTAATCTTAATCCAAACAGAGTCAAATAAGCATTCTCTTTCCACAAAATCCTAGCTTTTGTAGAAGTTTGACCAGCTGTGCCTTTCAAGTGCTACTTCCATTAGATAATTAAATCTAATGTTATTCTAACAGATAATGAAATAGTTCTAGTTCCATTAGAAAAATTAACTGTTCAATTAATTCCATAAAGAGCAGTGTGAAACTTCAGGCCCTGCATGTCTCTTGAAAGAAAATTATAAATTTCCCAAAAATACATGAAATTATGTACACTTCAATCATAAGATTTTACTAAGGGTATGAAATAAACCTCCCATTCTTAACGTCCCCGCAGACTTTTAAGAAATATTGGTGGTGCAGATATTTTTGCAGCATTGTGTTTTACCACATCAGGCTGCATAGTTTTGAAATAATATTTCACCCAGGGATCACTGCATCCACCCTACACACGTAAGCAACTGCAGCAAGCAGATGAAGGTTAGTAACAACAGTGATGAGCAAAGCTAAAAGACGGTTTCCATTCTAACTTCTAATAGAGTATTGTATTTATCGGGTCATACAATTCAAAACTACAGACATTGTTTGCTCAGTATTTATGTAATTGTGGTTTCTTCTAAACTGCTCTAGCTTTTGGTCAGTGTATTCTTGCATTTGGCAGACAAGCATGCATAATAAGAAGAAAGAAACCCAAATCCTGGGACTATCAGACAAGACTGTGTACTTCAGAGGGCTATACCGTAGGCTTTGAATTTCACATGTAATACCAAAACCTGTCTCAAATTAACACTACCATTAAACTATGGAAGGCTAAACTCAAGGTCTTCAGCCAGCAATGGCTGGTATTTTCTGGATACAACTCAATTCCTTCTGTTTTTAAGCAGAGTCTGAATTCCCCGTGTATCTCTAATGTCATTAAGCCTGGCAGCTTAAAATACTTGACACCAATCACCGTAAACAATAGCATGCTTAGGCCATGAAAAAAATTAAGTTAATTATGCTGTTGAAAGCACTTTTACCCTTAAAAAGGATAAGTCTCAAGAAGCTCAAGTGAGACAGTCATTATGCTTTACATAAAAATAGTCTTTTAAGGATTAACAATGTATATGGTATGAAAAGCTAGTGAAACATTTCCTGATTTTGTGATCAAGGAATCATCTATATTTTCCACTGTAATACGTATGTGCTTAGATGCACAGAATATGACATTCTGCTGTCTCGTGATGCCATTGTAACATCAAGCACTGGACCAGTATTCCTGTCTCCAGGGAGAAGCGATGAAGGAAATAAGCGCTCCCTCTTTAATTTAACAGAGCAAC
The DNA here is from genome assembly GCA_013398225.1 of Steatornis caripensis. Classification (NCBI taxonomy): domain Eukaryota; kingdom Metazoa; phylum Chordata; class Aves; order Caprimulgiformes; family Steatornithidae; genus Steatornis; species Steatornis caripensis. The sequence goes on along the minus strand of VZSC01019060.1, from coordinate 223,868 downwards.
TAGCACCAACAGCCTTGCATGTTTCTTACCCAACCCTACAACTGCAGAAAACAGCTGTGCAATGAAAAGAGCAAGAATCAAAAAGCTGGAATGAAGACTGCATGCCGCTAAGCTAATATGTAATGTATATGCTCATAGGAAAGATCTGAACATTAACTTGTTAACATTTACAAAGAACTCTTCCAAGTAGATTTTACTTTGACATGTTTATTTTACTTGGACGAACAGAATCAATGAATAAGCTGAAACTGTATTCCTCAGTCTCACATTTGCCTCCCTGTAGATTTCTATAACCAAACCTTTAAAAACATCAGAAATATGTGGCTATTTGCATGAAGTAGTTCAAGAGTTATTTCTTGTTCCATGCTTCTCTTTCAAGTCTTTCACGGATTACTTCTTTTAGGTATGGTTCAAGATAATGCTTATCCTGAAAAAGAAGAGAATATATTTAAACTTATAGGGAAGTCCAGAAACATCTCTCTCTCATTCCTCCTCAGATTTGACTAAAACCTAACAAGAAAAAAAAAAGAAATCAAACATCACTTACTCTGAAAAGGTAAACTTTGTCATAGCAGACTTGGCAGATACAAGATCTTTACTGCAGCAACCACTAATTCCTAATGCCTTGCCAACATTAACAAGCAAACTCATGCTTCCAGCTATACCTTTAGAAACAATGTTCTTTTGGCAGATACCAAATGTACAAGATCCACTTTAATTAGTTCAAAGTCCAACTATAATACTCCAGAGAAACTCATTTTGAACTGAACTTCTAAACGGCATTGTAAACTTGGATTTGATGGAACACCTTGACCGTGTTTATCACTTACAAACCAAACTGATGCTTAAACATTACGCAACCAGTTATTCAATGCAGCAGTTACCCAAATATGATCAATAACACCACAAGAAACAGCCTCTGCTTACACAGAGAAACATAATACCCTTATTGTCAAAAGTTTACTGATAAGATTCCTCTCTGTCTGGTAATTTGGAGAAAGCAGAGATGGACAGTAATGCAAAGTCTGTGAATCAATACACAAAAAAAAAGTATTTTAGTTACATCTGAAAAGGAAGGTGTAGTTTGTTTTTCAAATTACAAGACAATATTTATTTTAATGGAAGATTTCCTTTTAAATTATTCTTCCTTAGCATCTTAATGAATAAAGTGTTGGCTCAAGATTTTGTGTAAAATTAAGAAATTAATCAGAAAAGCAAGAGATCTTTTACAAGAATTTCCAAGCCAGTTACAAGGTATTTCTTTATCTGACAGCTTAAAAAAAATACNTAAAGTGTTGGCTCAAGATTTTGTGTAAAATTAAGAAATGTATTTAAATTTAAAATTTAAATATGTATTTAAATTTAAATATGTATTTAAAATTAAGAAATGTAGTTACAATGTATTTCTTTATCTGACAGCTTAAAAAAAATATTTTGCCTGAATACAAACAATGTGCTATGGGTCTGAGCTGTCGTTTAAGCTTGTGTCATCTTGAGCAAAATTTTGTAACTTCTACTGGAAAACAGACATTTTTAAACAGTGATCAAAATCTGTGTTTCCAGTGGTACCCTACGAGATACACGCTCATTTACTCATTAAAAAGAACACGTAAGCATGTATCTCTTCAGAGACTGAAAATCCCAAAGACTGGTCATAGCAGTGCCATTTAAGATCTCCATGTTGGAAACACTCTGTACACATACCTCTTCGTATTTCACCCACTGGTCTTTTGGTAGGATCTGATGTTTCAGGCTTAAGTCGAGTGCTCGCTTTATGCGAAACATTCTTTCATTGTAAAGATGTTCTGGAAGTCTCTTCAGTGCTTCTTTTACATCATCGTCTTCATACAATGTATCATCTCGCATTAATCCTGAAGAAGATTTTACAATATCACTGAAAAAATGTTCTTAAGTAAGATGTAGGATTGACACTGGTGTTTCTACATAACATGGGCAAAACACTTCCCATGCAAAATCCTGAAGAAAAACCAAAGCAATTCAGGAGAGAACCACTAATTGCTCACAGAGAACAAGCTCAAAACACAGGCTTTCACATTCTCTATTTACTTGGTTTTACTCCTTTTGTTAAGGGGGAATAGAGAAAATGGGTATTTAATTTGGTGTGTTTCACGAGAGTATATACATATACAGAACAATAACTATTCTGGATCTGAGGAGTGGACTTACGTTCATCTAATTTTATATCTGTATTTGACTGTCTAGGTAAAGGGTTTAAGAGCTCTGAATCCATTAGAGTCAGTCAACCACAGATGTGACTACTTCAGTACCGAAGAATTATTCTCCAAACTCCACTATACATAATGACTAGATCTCCATTAACCATATAAAGCTATGGAAACCTAAAGCTAGATGTTTGTGCGTGAGCTGGGTCCCTCCCAGGCTGCCCCAAATCAGAAGTTAAGTCAGAGAGAAGCACCTCGTCTTCTCAAAGCCAAGAACACCCCCACATTGTTTGTGGAACAAAGGATTCCTGAAATTCAACCAACCCTGCTTTACGTTTCAGTATTCACAACATAGGACAAAACGTTACTTCCATAACATTCCAAGACTGATGCAGATTACAGCAGTATACCTACTGACTTGGGGTTAAAGGTTTTGATCTTACGTGACCGAGTTGGCAGTAGTTTCCCAATAAAACAGAAACGTATTTTGAGCTGTCTATTTTCAAATTCAGTTTTGTAATTTATTTCGAAGGCGCAGGGAGCATGGCTGCTAGTTTAATCACTAGATTCAATGCTTTGTTTCTCCTCATTTTTCAGTCACATTCCCAGAAGAGCAGCAAAAACTATTAATGCCTTTAAGAATTTCGTCAGACAGATATAAAAAGAGGGGATAAGCACTGCATCTTGGAGGGAAAGACGTAAGCTTATTCCTCTATGGTTGTCTTGCAATTTCTTCCTAATTTCCCCATGGCAGGTATGTTAACTTCCTTTAAAGGATTTGCTGATGTTGTGGTCAGCAGTAAATTACAGCCTCTGAATATTCAGATATTCTTGTCATTCAGGAACAGGTCTGCCATCTAAATAGTTGAAACAAACTTGGTAATAACTCTGAACAAACTGAACACAATACCATCAAAGTAACCTCCTCTACTTAAGGAAACACTATTTTTACACATATTTCACCACTGTGCAGGTCAGAGAGAAACCAAGTGAAGTTATGGTGATACAAAGGGCAGAACTAACTAAATCCTTTTTTTGCACTTTGTATACTTTGCATAAGTATCACAGACAGACTGACTGCTATCAGCGGGAACCTCTCCAGTTTCAAAGGCAGCCGTTGGGTTAGAAGATACTGGCCAGTAAAAGTGACTTGGTAGGAAAAGATAAATAATGACACTTCCAGGACTGCTTTGTGAGTTTTTTCAACTGTTCCAGCTTAACCTTAGCTCATATAAGTTATTTCACTGAAAACAAGGGCAAACACATAAACAACAGAAGTCACTGATTCATTACTAGGTAGTAATCATGATGACTGAAGCTATTGCTGACTTTTTCCCCACAAAAGTAGTAGCTAATTTTGATCAAAAATACTTATGCCAAACTGCACATACATACAGGACTGTTACATTTACAGCTTTAAAAACTCAGTGAAACACTTACCGAGTTTGTTGAATCCAGCTGCATTATAATACCACTTGCGAATCCTGTCTAACAGGCGACCACCTCCTGCAACTGAATGTGACCATTGTCAGTTGCAGAGCAACATAAGATTCCACATTTACACACTACCATGACAGCACACAACTATTTGCTGGCCTCCTTCATGTGCACTAACGCAACACTACATCAAATTTGAATTTGAACACGTATGACTCGACCTCTCTGCTTTTCAGTACCCCTTAACTGACACTGAACAGACAGAATGAGTGCTTGTTATGTAGAATAATTTGACTTCTGTTTCACTAAATTTGAATATTAGGCTACTTTAAGACTTGGAACACTAACAGTTCATTGTGAAAGACAGCACCAACACTTTCAGGCTCCATAACTCTTACCTGAGCTAAAAACATAATGTTCTACACAAAGCAAAACCATCATGCTTTTCAAATAATTTATCTAAGTTCTGCAGCTCTCAGTATGGGTTAATCTGATTTCAAGGCCAGCATGTTATTATGTCATTAATTTCAGCTCTCCTCTCCAGTTACACAAAAATAGTATTTCAGAACTTCCTTTTCCAAAAGGCCTACCAAAGTCAACTGGAGACTCAACACTGAAACCTCAAAAAAAAAAAAAATCACTGATTTTGGAAAGACAAAATAAAGCACACTAGACGTTGAAGGTTCATCTTTTCTTAACTGTGATTTTGGATAGCAAAGGTGTACAATGCAATACCAAACACCATTAAGGTAACTCAACAAGAGGTCTAGAAATCCAAAAATAGCACGATATGGGCAACATAGCCAGGGCAAGCTATGTTTCATGACTTTAAGTCAGCTGTCTTATCAAGTCACCCCATAAAACCAGAGCTGTGTGCGATACCCGTGCACCACTAGCACACAATCTCATCGGGCCTTATGCCTTTGTACTTTAGGGCTCGAGAAGGACTAACACCAGGCCAACCGAGCGTGGGGTCGGTGATCCCCAAGGCCCCTCCAGAGGAGCCCAGGGGCTCCTCCAGTGCTCCCGATCACCCTCTGCCCCACTGCTCCCAGAAAACCTCGGTATGGGGGGGCCAGGCTCCCCGCGCTGAGGTCCAGGCCGAGGGGCCGGCGCTCGGGA
>VZSC01019060.1:198015-213521 GCA_013398225.1 Steatornis caripensis | reverse complement strand
CACAGGCTGCCCAGAGAGGTTGTGGAGTCTCCTTCTCTGGAGATATTCAAAACCCGCCTGGATGCATTCCTGTGCAACCTGCTCTAGGCTAACCTGCTTTAGCAGGGGGGTTGGACTAGATGATCTCTAGAGGTCCCTTCCAACCCCTACCATTCTATGATTCTATGATTCTATGACCACATGGTATAATACAAACACAGTGGCAACAGATAAGGTGAGTGGCTGCGCCTCCTGTCATAAAACAGCCAAAAGGCACAGTGCAGTGGTTGCAAAAAGCCACTTGTCTTCTGCTGCACTGTAATGCCTACCTTTGAAGACACCCGTCACAAAAAGAATTGTAGATAAAGGTGAGAACAATGGTATGGAAAACATAAAAAGAAATCAGTGGAAGACATCTACAAAGAGAGAGAACTGGGGAAGACAAGACATGCGTGGTTAAGAAGTCTTAAAAGCAGAGATCTAACTCCATTTCTGAGCAGTACAACTGAAGAGACAGACGATGCTTTAGAGAAGATGATGGTGAAAACAAGAATGCTAGAACAATGAAAGCAAGCAAAGTTTTTGCTAAAAAGGAGAGACTACACCACTGAAGGAATGACTTCATGAGGACACAAACTGATTTGAACTAGAACAGAAAGCAAAACTACCGTTTCTCCTCTGCCTGTCCTGAATTTTAAAGAAGAGTCAGAAGGCAGGGGAAAACACCTCAACCACTGTTTATGGAACTAGCTGACAAGGATTGTTACAACAGCAGCTGTAACATCAGAGATGATTTAACAAAAAAAATCTTGTATGCCTCTCATTTGTAGCATTACTGTTGTTCAGGATAAATGGAGACAAGTATGCCTTTGCAACTGTACAAGTTAGTGGGCAGACCATATACAGACTGAGCCGCACTAGCCACATCCAGGAACACAGAGTTTTTGAGGATGTCAGGGAAGAATGGAGAAGAGAGGGTGACTGCACCAAGAACAAGGAGTAGAGGAAACTCTCCACTTACCTTCCAAACAAAAGGAAGTGAAATAATGAGGAGAACCACCATGAAGCCAACAATAAGACAACTGAGCAGGAAGTGAGCAAGACTGGCGGTCACTTACAGGTCAAGGAGGGCAAAAGTGACACATGGATTGGAGTTATAGCAAGCATCCTTGTTAAGTAAAGATGTATTCCATAGCAAGATAAATCAAAATCCTGGGGAGTAGTTTTATTTCCTCAAATAATTTTGGCTTTTTAGCCAGATAGATTAGCCAATTAGATTCCCTACTAGACTTGCTTTAGGAAGAAAATTATTGCAGTTCAGAAGTTGTAATTTGTGCTTTCCTTTTTCCTTGTAGGAAGCTGGTGTGACTGCATGTCAGTACTGGATGAAGGCACTAATGCTTTCAACTTTTAATTTGTGAGGAAATAACAGTAATGAGGAGATAGAAAAAAACCCAAAATGGTCATCCAGGAACTAATCTATTTACACTCGAACTTCTCTTACCTTTAAACTGTATTTTCAGACCCTAGAATCCATAAAATTTATTTAACTAGACAAATATGAAAGAAATGTTTTATATATAATGTTATCTCATTAACAGATCTTCTGCATGATCTGTCTTCTCTTGTGTCTCCTAGCTAGGTTAAGATTTCAGGACAAGGAATCCCTAAGCAGGCACGAATGCAGAAGAGAGAAGCATTACTACTTCTGTTGAAAACTTTAAAGATTCACAAGACTGGGGGTGGCGGTGTCACATGTGCCAGGGGTTGAAAGGCAGTTCCATACTGTAATCCTCAATGGTTGCTGAATTGCTAATAGAAGTTATCCCAGTTAGAGTAAAAGCCACAGACAAGTCGAAGAATTCACACGTCCCGCATACAGTGAGGCTCCACCTTCAGCACCAAACCAGTGAAGCAGTTGTGCAAAGAGCACCTACAGTTTATTCCCAGATTAACAGCTCACCTGAGGAAAGCGGGTAAGCATGTGGTGGGGAATGCCCATTATGTTGTGTAAGTAGTCAAATGTCTGTCTGAGTCTTTTTTTATTTGCAGTTAATATCTTGGGGGTTTTAAACACAATCTGTTGAATTTCATTATGTTGAAAACCAAGTTCAATCTGACAAACCTGAAAAAGAGCACAAATTTGTATCTTCAAAAGTCAGCTACAGCAAACAGTTTATTTTAACATGCCATTGAAATAAACTAATGCAAAATTCTTCTTCTCTTTGTCACACAGCAACAAGAATGCAATGCACAATAATATCTGCCACTCCAGTTCTTCTTAAGTCAGATAGTGCAAGTTATTTATCATTCTGGATTAAAGTGTAATTTGTTTATAGAGTATCCCTGAAGTAAAGATTACTTCTGTGAATGCTATGTATTTTTCAGCTTGTCTGAGATACAAAAAAAAAAGCTGTGTCTCAGTATGCGTGGCAGTTGCAAACATAAAAATTCGCGCCTAAGAGTCTTTTATCAGTTTCAATACCAAGCTGCCAAAAGAGACCGACTTTCTAGCTGTGGTGCTGTTGAGCTCTGTAAAACACAGCAATCAAATAGCTAGCAACTGCTTTTGTTAACGTCCTGTTTCTTTTGCTAATGTATCCAAGTTATATTTTTATATTAGGGAGTATAGTTTCAGTCCTGTAGTCTTCAACTGAAGCCTGCTGAATCCAAAAGAGATGTGTAGAATATGCAGTGTATTCAATTTATTTTACAGTTGGTTAATGCCTAAAGTAAGATGTCTTTTCAGAGGCTGCCTTGACTTCAATTATGGTTTCCCAAAAGGAAAACAAAACACATTTTTTCAATAAAATCATGAGCACTCCTCCCAAAGTGCAGAACAGCAAGCAGTTCATTGAGTTGTTGAGAAAGGAATTCAGCACACAAGAGCGTCTGGTAACTCAGCCATTTCTTCTGTCCTCCAGTGACATTTACAAGCAACTTGTTTTCAGTCATGAAGTGGGTGTGCTTGCCAGTCAACATAACCAGACTTTCAAATCCAACTCAGGTACTTCTTCAGTTGGCAAAAAGGTAGCGCTTTTTGTTTTTCCAGTTTGACGTGCCAAGACTGAACTCTGTTCCAAAACTGCCTGGCAAATATAAAGGGATTTATATGCCTGGGTTTTCAGGCTACCTTAGGACTTCCACATCCTTACAGGGAATTATTTCTAGAGGTAACTATAATCAGGTCTTTCAGCTCCTGGTTCTTCCTTATCTGCCATATATATTTGTGTATCACAAGAAATACAAATCAATTAAGACAGCATTCAAGTATGAAGAGAGATGTTTGCACTTTAGTGGTATCTTCCACAGATCTGAGTTGGCAGGGTAACTTACATTACTTACTTGCATTACACAACTGAGAATAAGACCTGACGTTAAATCAGTGGAGATTTATAGCTGGCCCCACTGTAGAGGTAATTGTGGCAAGAATCTTGAGCTTTTCTTTTCCACTCTGTGAAATGGAACAGATCTCTTGACATGAACGGTGAGCTCAAGCATAAGTTGCTTTGACTGCACTCAGTTTGACAGCACACATATTTCATATTCAGGAACTCTCTAGACCACATATGCTAATATCCTCACTGTGTAAGCCCCAGCAATATTCAATATACTCTGTACTGACTCCCATGCCAGGCAGTGGTAATGCAAGTTTTCCAGTTTTACCCTGTCAATGAACCTCTATTTTGTGCTTGATGAAACCTTCAGAGGATGGAATAAGCCATCCTTCAGCTCACATCGTCCATGACTGGTATACAACCAGTATCAGCTGCAGCAGTCGTGTATAAATAACAGTCCACTCAGAATGAGGGATACCACCAGATCGCTTCTGAACGGCTGGTATATGGTTTCGCTTTCTGAGCGCTACCTGTCCACCACCAGCTTAGGACATACAGGTCTGAACCCAGATTCTGAATCTCAGACATTCAACCTCCTGAGTATCAGTAGATTCTAATAGTGAGGACCTGAAAATCCTTTCTCTCTTTCTCGAACACATTAAAAATAAAGATGCTACACTATATACTTTTTGGTAAATAGACAAGATAGTTGCACAGAACTGAGAATCTTAAAAACACATTCATTATAATATATTGAATTCCTAGCCTGTGGAAACAATGTTCATTAAAAAGAAAGCACTATTAATTGGAACAATCTGCTACTTTCCAGTCTCCTCCCTTACCACACACACATTTCAGATTGCAAGATTCCCAGTCTTTAATAGTTTCAGAGCAGTGAGTCTGTCTGAAAATTATATATTTTAATTCATAGTTATGCATTATAGGATAATGGGATTTCTCGAATTGTTACACTACATCATGCTGTTTGGCCTAGATGGCTTTACAGCACAATAATTAAACCAATACATAGCTCCATTTTTCAAAGGGGAAAGGAGTCCCTGTGGGTTTGAAGTTATTTACCCAACAGTTGTTAATAACGACCATCTGCTATCAGACAATAGGTGTCAAATGCACATTTTGGCAGACTAGCTACCTGCCAAGAGGAAAATAATCAACTGCACATTTCTTGCTCCTAAATCGTCATGCACAATCCAAGTTCACAAAAAAGGGTAATAATTAAGAAAAAAAAAGTGAGCAGGCCCTATTTTTCACTTGCAAAATAATGGGTAACAATTTGTGTCATTGGATAGCAGCTTTTGGCAGGAAGGGACTTAGATGAAGTTTCTAACCTACATCAGAGTAGAAGACAGAATAGGATACTGCTCCATGCATGCTGCAAGCTTGCAAGCTATAGAGGGAAAAGAAATTGGTTAACAAAATCCTCAGTTATTTTACATCTCCACTAAAATTATTTCATTAAATTCTTTCTGTGCAGGATTCTCTTCCAGGAATTTTATCTTCTGTCGACTCTTAAACTGTGTGGATACACAATACACTTTTAATATCTACTAATAAGCTCACCTGAAGATTTTCTTTTACAGGTTCTAATTTTCCAGTCAGTAGCCTTGGAAGGCGAATTACCAGATCCTTTGTCTACAATTGGGGAAAACACACAAAGGAAAGATTATTATTGCAAGTGTTTGTGAACCCATCTGTGAAAGAAAGACAGAGATCTCATACAAGCTTTTTTTTTCCCCAGTTGGAAGAGGGATGCACTTTCACTTGCATTTCATTTTATCTCTACCCCAAAGATGAGTTTGTGTGAAGAAGCAATATATTAAAATGCAAAAAGTTACTGTCTGGAAAACAAAAAATAACGTAGCTGTTGTAAAACAGACAGGAAGGAGGAGTAAAAGCATACCCCAAAAGCAGAAAGCATGCTCAAGTGCCCAATCTCAGTGATCAAGTTCTTCCCACCTTTTAAAAAACAAAAAAAAGCTAACACCTGATAGAGGATTTTGCAACTGTAGTGGAATTTGCCTGCCTCAGGATCTGTTTAGACCATGGTATTATGGCAATACAACAAATTACTCCACACCCCCTAAGCCATGTGATTACTTGTAATCTGCCCTGAGTACAACGCAGTGACTAAACCCTTTTACAGAGAGATCTCTTACCTCAAGTATGGAAAGGCCAGGAAGAGGCACTGTGACAGCTATGACTGTTCAGCAAATAGAAGCCAAGAGAAGAACACCAGATTCCACTTGGCACTTGACATTTATTGCAATCCCTAGCTACTGCAGGGAACAACTAACACTGCCTACTTATTCCAGGAAACTCCAGCTACTGCCTCCTCTGAAGATCCCGAAGCATGGTGCTAAATACCTGCTAAGCACGTGATGTGGTAAGCACTCCAGAGGAAACCCAGGGTATACTCTTGGTGAGCTGAGCATACCATTTGCCATTCAGTTTGATATGATATTCGCAGATTAGACTATTTTTCACCGATGAGTTAAGTACGTTACAGTATCTTGAAGAGATAAAGAGAGCCAATTACTTTTTTAGAAGTTAAAAAAGCTGATTGCTGTTTCAGCAATGGATTCAGTCCTCTGACCCACCTCGGAGAATAAAACTGGACACACGCATGCTTGTTTGACAATAACCTGCAGCAGGTCATCTTCAAGAACTGTAATTCAGGACCTTTGAATGTTAGATGTCCAGATTACTTCTACAGACAGTTAAAATCACGTTACCCTCCTGTAACCCTGTGTTACCAACAGTAATGGCACTAATGTTTGTGGATAACCTCCAAACACTCGAAGTGTTCATGTTTCAAGGCCTTACAGTTGTCACTGATGGAGTACCTAAAGGCTGCAGTTTATTGTCTTTACCTTTTTTACACTGAGGCCAAGTTCGTTTTTGAAGAAACCCAGTCTGTTATCCAGTCTTTCCACTGAAAACAACAGCAAATATGGAGCTCTTGAGACCATCTGAGCAATTTCTGCCTTACCAAATTTTTTTGATTTTAGGTAAGCCACTCTAGAAAGAACAAAAACAAAATAAAATCCAGTGATGAAAATTTTATTGCCTCCATTTATTCAGTACTTGCTTAAATTCCTCAGTGATATCTTATAAACGGACAGATGTTCTAGCATTAACATGCAACCCTGCCAAAAATAATTAGGGGGAAATCTGCAGTTATCATAAAAGCAAAATACCGTCCCTTCCAATTAATTAGAAGTAAAATAAACCTCGGAGCAGAATGTCAATACTGGAGACAGATTTTAATTCCTTCCAGCTGTACTTAAACAGATAACTATGTTAACCTACGTTTAACTACCAGCCTGTCTCCTAGCTTGCAAACACATTAATAGATCATCATAGGGTATGGACAGGAAGATATATAAAGCCTTTTGCTATTTTAATGAATTCCATTTCTACTGCTGAAAGAACAGAGTACTATACCTCCTACATCCCTGTTTTGCCAATAGCACTGGAGTAGAAATATCATACAACAATGCTATCTGTAGAGACATTGTCCAAAAACACATTTCTGAATCAGCTGAAGTTACTTTTGTTACAATAGGTCCCTACTTTCAGTCACTGATCCAAGGGTTTAGTTACAAAACACCTGGTTGTCAGCAAAGAGAAGGAGCTGACTAAAGCTTTTGTGATTAACAGAGCTTTCTTTCTTTCCAACTCAGAACTTTTTTGAAACTTTGTTGAATTCAGTGAAAGTGAAATCCTATTTCAAGTACTACTTACAGTAGATTATTGCCATATCTCCCTGAAAAAGGAATGGAGGGGAAATACAGCACACAAAATAAAGAGACACTATTAACCCATGCGCCACCATTTACAAAAAAAACCCTGAACTACAATTTGAAGAGGTTCCCTTCGGCTATAGATAAGCATATACAGAAGTATTTGCTGTCAGGTGAACTTAGAGCATACAAGAACTGAATTTATCTGGCATTAATTAAGATACTAAACAGACTGCAGAATATTCTGCAGAAGCAGATACTCAGCAAAAGATGGGCTGTGTGTTAAATCATGTCTTGTGGAGAGAAAAGAAAATAAAAATACCGTCCAGTCACTACAACTTTCCTCTCTTTTCACGAGCCCTCAAAAATTAAGTCATCACAAGCCAAAAATCTCAGAGAGAAGTTCTAACTGGTCTAGAGGACCAATTCCTAACTGAGCAGGCACACCAACACAGAAGGCAGCAGCCCGGGCTTCAGGTAATGCTGGTGGAACTGGCTGTAGGAGCCTGACATACAAGGAGTGGTTCGGAGGGGGTGAAATGCAGAACATAACAATGAACAATTGGCCCTTCAAAAATTATCCCATTATGTTTTGAGTGCTGCAGCTTGGCTACACTATACTTCTTCCACTCAATTTTTCAAGGGCACAACCGCCAAACATCCTAGAAACATAGCTAAATGAGCAGATTAAAAAGAAACTAAAATTTTGGTTGGCCTGACTCCCCTCCACTTGTTTTCTGTTAACAAGTCGTTAAGATCCACACCTGAAGCACTTCTTTGCATCCTGGAAAGGCAAGAAGCTTAAAAGAGGGATGGCAAGATTGTAATAACCTGACTCTAGAAACTCATATATGAAAGCAGCACAATCTTTCAATCTGACCAAGGTTTGAGATAACTTTGTGAGTGTTGGCACCGGGGTTAGCCCTCATTCTACTATGGAGGTCAGCAGTTCTATGGAGCATGTTAACAGTTTTAAGTCATCACTAACAATACCATAAAACAAAACAAATCTGGTGCAGCTGCAGTACAGACACTGAGTTGCAACCGTCAGAATTGTTATGAATTATGGAATGTTTTGACTTTTATAGTGTTTATCTGAAGTCAAATGCCAAAACTATTGAAATTTGTGTTTTGTTTCCTGGCAACGTGGAATCCATAGCAATAAAACATTCCAGAGTGATGTAACCAATACCATGTCCATCTGCACTGAAGTGTTTATGCAAAGGTGATACTCAGCTTTCAGAAGACAGCTACCTGAGACACATTCACTTTGCAACCTGCCTTATACCCTCTGCAGCACACTTGCTTTAAAGCTGGCAGGGAAGCATTCACCAGTGCCAAACAGAGATAAGCTTATGAAAAATCAAGTTGTAGAAAATAAAGAAGAAATTGGATTTCCCTGTTCATCCTCTACTTCACTAACCAGGCAGCGCCACAGGACAGTCACTGAAAAGCAAATCCAACTTCTAGGAGAGTTAGAGTGTTTACCATAGCAAAAAATACTCTCTTCAGAAAAGTACAAGCAACTCTGACATCTAGACTCAAAACTGGTGCTGAAAAGTGACAAAAGTTCTTTTTGGATATTGTTTCTGAAAGGCCATTTACTGAACAGGAGGCTGGAAGAACAGAGGAGAAAGAAGAAAAGTCATGTCTATGTTAGACATGACTCTCCTAATGTGCCTGTTTCCAAAAAGCCGTGTTTTCAGATTTCTGTCTTGGACAGCTACTATGTGCAAGAGCCATGCAGAAAGACTTTCTTTTCTGGAACTCTTAAAGACCGAAATGCTTTGAATTCATTACAAAGTGCGCACACACATACACACACACAAGTTGTTCTGTAAAAGAACTGTTGAATTAATGCAAGCCCATCTGGAGTAATTTTAAGGATAAAAGTCAATTTTCCTGCAATTTTTTCTATAATCAACACATCTAGTGGAAGTACAAATCAGAAGAATGAAGTAATTCTATTTCAGAATCAAACTTCTCATAGGTACACACCAAGTACAGCTGAGTAAAGAAAGGCAGGATCTCTATGACTGTAAGACACAGAGAAATTAAAAAAACCTCCAAAAACTACCACGCCATAGTCTAGTGCTGGTACTTCTGGTACCTTAAGTCTTAATGGGATCCCACCTGTAAAACTCTGGAAGGAAGTACTAAAGCAAAGCAATACAGAGAAGCTGTTTGCATCCATAAACCAACAAGGAGGAAGCGTGGAACACAGTTATAAGCCACCACACCATCCCCAGGCTAAGCACCTTTGCAAAAAGTGACTGTGGATTCATGAAAATGGGGACTCAAAACCTACATTCAGTTATTTCAAATAAATGAAGAATTAAGAATTACTTTTTTTAAAATAGATTATTTCTATTATTACAATACATTATTTCAAAGATCTTGAATATTTTAATTCCAGTTATTTAACTTTAGGAAGATTTTTCTTTAGAAGTGAAAGGCTTTCTGCCACAAATACAAGCCTTATTTCTAAAGCTCTAGAACTAGTCCTCCAAAGTTAGCAACGCAAAAATACTAAGGATAGGCTCTTGTGAATAGACATTAACAGTCACAACAACAAGGCCTCAACTTGACCAGCATCAGCAGACGTATCTCAGTGACTGCAGGATGAAGTCCAGCAACCTAGCTTACGCACACCGAAGGAACAGTCAAAATCTGCACTCGTGCGGCCACGGTGCACACACGTGTCTAATCAGTACAATAATGGTTGATTGCCAACACAGGGCGAATGGACAGCTGCTATCAGTAACATGTACCTGCACGGTATCAGTACCGTGCCAGGTCAACATGCCACAGCTCCTCAATATTCTTGTTTTCATCACCTTTGACCCTTTTACTCAGCTACAGGTTCTTAAAGCTACTTTAAATACCTGCATTATCCCATTATCTCTAAAGCTGATCAAACAAAGAATTGTTAATAAAATAAGAATTGCCATTAAAGAGGAAGCCTCACTGTTGGCAGAGAATAAGAAAAAATGATTACACAGTTTGATTCAGATAACACTCGAATTACTGAAATCAGCAGACTTCAGTCAACTTCTAACACAAATCCCATCACTTTCCAAGTCATGCTGCTGGAGAAGGAGGAATATGTGTATATAGTCATCCTATTTCTTCAGTGCTTACTTTCATTCAAGTAGCTCTTATATTAAGAATGCAGCATTTTCTGAAGCTAGTGTTCTCTAATAAGCCAGACTGCGTGAAGTACAGTCTGTGGTACATAGCATCTAGATTTAAGACATTAAAAAAAGCAGAGGAGTAGGAGGGTGATACAGAAAACAGAAGTTTGACAGTAAATGGAGAAAACAGCTTGTTTCCCCTACAGTCTCAGAAGAAACACCCATAAACACAATCACTTTTCTTAAGGAAAAAAAAAAATATCCACCCTTGGTGGTTTTGGTATGCACACAAACTTTTAAAAAAACACCACCACCACCACTCCCCCCTCAAACTCCAGAGGGCAGCTGACTACATAAGCTTTGCTCTAAGATATGAAAATCTTCTAAAGACACTGGTATTTACCCTCATGCACAGACAAGCTGGGTGACACTGAGGAACAGTCTAGGACCATACAAGTGTGAACACACACAAAAACTAGTTCATTGTAGTCTTGTGCTCAGTTTGAGCTGGGCAACAGGAAAAACACGTCACCAAAACCTCCTGCTGCTATTAGAAATAAACACAGAAGCAATCTGGTCTGCTTCTTTTATTACAGAATTCACAATGGGTATATAGGTAGACATATAATCTAGAAGAGCAGTTTCAAAGCATGACTGAAGAGGTTAATTTTGTTCTACAAAGTAGGTAAAGCCTCAGGGACCAACATTTTGGAATCTAAGCTGACACAGGTAAAGCAAGTAGCCTAGGATGGCAAGCTGCTTCCTCTGTGGCAGAGAGACAGGGATGAACAATAAAACTTGTTAACGGACAGTTTTTGGGTGGATCAGTCTGCTGACTCAACTTTGGATACCACCACCACATGTTAATGCTGACTGATGGGAAGGCACAGACACATGGAGCCAGGGATCGGAGTGAGAAAGGAAGAAGCATCAGCAACACAGGTTCAGACAAGGTTAAGCTGACTGGGAAATTAGATCTTCAAGCCAAGGGGCTTACCACCCTGCCGCTATTTGAGAGTCTTACCTGGTTTCTAAAGCCTCCAGATCTTCAGCAAGGATGTACGGATTTTTGGTCAGGAATGGTCCTAGCTGATTGTCTTCTACACCCACATCCTTAAGAAACAGAAGTATCTTTCTTATATGTTTTTCAAAGTCCAAGGTCAGTAAGAGTTGACCTGCCTTTTGACGTTTCTCCACTTGGGATAAGTCAACTCCTACAACAAACAAAATTAGGTAGATTGTTTTAATTAAACACAAACCCTACTTCCTATAAATGTTTTGGGAAGGCATGTTGAAATCTACAGCACTACTCCTTTTTTGCGCTGATTTAGCACGCTTCAATTGCTCAACACAGCAAGGTCACAACACTTGTATATTGTGGAAAGATTCCAGATAAAACAAGCAATCATTTTAGATGCTTTTGCTAAGTTTATTTTTTGAAGAAAGACATTTGCAGTGAATCCTGCATGTGAGGAATCAAGTATACTAGCACGTGCCACGTGTAAGAGACCTACTTTTGTTGCACGGAAGTATGTGTGCAAGGAATTCCTAACTTCATTATAGAAGGGAAGAGGATGATTCTGCAGTGAAGTGCCTTTCATTACTGGCTCACACATAACAATTTGTCATTGGATAGAGCCAGATCTCCTCTCAAATATTTATTTCTGCACCCTCCTTCTAGTTTTCCTTGCGCTTCTGGGAAAAAAAAAGAGGTGGCCAGCAACCTTGAATCCAGGTGTCCTTGCATACTTGAAGTGCTTTTTGATGAGAAATAATGCTCTCTTCCATCCCTTCCTCCTTGCCTCTCCAGTTTACTGTACCCCACTTCTAAGGTTCTGCATGGGAAACGCTCTCCTTCCTTCTTTCCACAGACAGATAGCTGCAATTTCTTTTGCAGCAAATTAAAGCATCCTTAACCAACCCAAAAGAAGAGACACCAATCAAGTTACACAAAGTGCTCCCAACCTCTAGAAGCTATGGGAGATGCTTTCTTCTAGCATCCACAGCATCAAGGGACTAAAGCTAGCTAACCTTATCCTCAACTAATATGGCATTGCTGGCGAGTCATGCAGTCCTCTCTCTTTTTCCACGTACCCTCGATAACATTCTGCTACCCTTAGCCTTTGGTCACTGTTTCTATTTTCAAGTTTACAAGGCAACCAGTAAGATCAAAACATGAATTACAGAATTTCCAAAGCTCCAGATACAGGCAAACCACACAAACATAATCACACATACCTAGGTGGACAAGTTTCGCCAGGGTTTCTGAGTGATCAACATAATCTCGGAGTGTGGAAGACTGAAGTGGAAGAATTGGTTCTGCAATGATCCGTACAGCTTCTTCCTCAGAAATCTCCTCCAAAGCGGATGAAGGTGGAATGTCATCCCAGTCTAAGAAACAAATATAGAAGACCCAAGCGTATTTTTTGATAGACGAAGCTGTTGGTACCAAATGCTACACAGATCTCTTAAAATCCATTTCAAAATGCAAGAATACTGTGCACGAGATGAACAATCTATTATTATTTGAAAACATAGACTCTACTCTCAGTTTTTGTCTCTGTTCCATCTCCTTGTCACTATCCATGAACTCTCGCTCATGTGGCCAAATCTGAGCGTAGTACCTAGCAAGCCTGCCTTCAGTCTGCTGCCTTGATCACTGCAGAAAACAGATCACATGACATTCTTGAAAAAGAATCTTCTTTCATGCCTTCACAAATGCATTCTTGCCTGATCACAGCCAGATCAAAGACTACTGCAAAGATTATTTTTCGTAACCTGACAAGCCCACTTCTTTGCACCTCTTCCGAATCTCATGCCTGAACTGCAGTTGTTTCAAGGTATTTCATAGCCAACCCCAACCAAGCTATCGTGTCTTACCCATTACAGAATGGTTGCTGACTGCCACCACCTCTAACAGCTAAAGAAATCAAGCTCCATTTCTTGCTCGTTGAGGTTTCCAAGTGAACATCATTATGCATGTTTCCCCTTAAGTGTTCCAAGTCACAGAGCTCAGTGTCTTTTTAAAAAATATTTATCTAAACTGATTTATTTTGCCATTGACAGGAGTCAATTATCAAACTGATTACTGATCAACAGCCCTAATTATAAACTCTTCAGGATAGGGTTTTTCTGTCCCCTGTACCTTTGCACAATGACTTCCTAGAGACTGGGGTAACACTCTCACGTGTCAAAAAAACAAATCCACCCCAGAACTACCAAGACAGGTTCCAAAATAAGCAGGCTGATCCTAATGTTCCAGGAAAAGTTGCATGGACTAGCTCAATAGCTGTTGAAGATCTTGCAACTTCTTTTTCTCAAAGCCTCAGAAACAAAAGCATAGTAAAATGTTTTTAGCAACGTTTACACCTTAAACAGTAATAAGATCTCTCTAGGAATCTATACAGATATCAAATATTTCCTATTAACTTGTTGAGGGCTGAACCAATATACACCAAGGCCCATTCCAGAAGCAGAGATGCCCTTTTCTTTGCCACTCTAAGTTTTTTAAATCTCCTATCAGGTGGCTATAACACATCTCAAGTTACCAAAAAAAAAAAAAGTTAGCAGTTATGTTTATTCCATTATATACACTGCCAACAGGGCAAAATGCTTCATGCACACATACACAACAGTAAGTCCCCTAGCAGATAAAAATCTGGCACGTAAATAAACTGCACTGCAGGTGCAGACACATATGAGCTAGCTGACCTGTCAGTTCTGGTGCAGCACTGTTTCCAGAACCAGCTGCACAAACACACAGATCTCAGTTGCACCTCTGAGCCACCCTAAAAATAAGCTCTGTAGGATCCAGGTTGGCTGGCCTCAAGGCTGAATGTGAACATACAAGCCTACTCAGTAATCTAGAACAAGTTTCCTCAGCATACTATAACTATTTTCAGAGGGTGGTGGTTTTTTAATCCTCGCTTAGATGTAAAAGTAGAGAAAAGCGAGGCATTTTCCTCAGGGTGACACCACGGAGGCAACTTTGTACCTATCTCCTTTCCTCAGGAGACAGTGGCAGGAGGGTGTCTCAGCAGGGCAGTGCTTAAGCAGCCTTCACACTCTGCTGCCTCCTGTTCTTCATCCCCCATCAGTCAAACGGCTGTGTCCTGCTGGCTGCTTCAGGGGTGGCCTTCTCCACCCCTGCTCAAAAAAACCCCCACCAAAACCCAACAAACCAACCCCTTTATTTTGTACCAGCACAACTATGAAGGAAAGGCAAATGCTCAGCTGCTGCGGGTAGAATTTTGGAAAGAAAAGCCCTTCAAACAGCAGCTCCAGACTGACATTATCTTGGCTAGAGTGATCACAGAAATTTTGCATTAACTATGGGGCTAAAAACAAGTGAAAGTCAGGAACTTCAGATAAAATATTTTTGATGAACAGCTCAAAAAAGGAGAACCAAGGGTAATACCGAAAGCATGATTTCGAGATTTGGGAGAAACGGTATCCCTAAGGCCTCTTACCTTCATACGGTATTTTTGCATTCGGGTCAGGTAATGTTTCTGCTTTTGCTTGTTCCTGCTTTACTGGTGAAGGCAAGTTACTTTCGTGAGAAGAAAAGGATCCATCCTTGGCACTGTCGGGAAGAGACCACTTCCCTACAGATCCGTGCCTGTGTGCCTGCCATCTCCACGGAGGAAGGTCACTTCTAGAGGGCAGCGGAGCCAGAGGGGAGAACCCACGACACGCTCGTCCGGCGCTGCTGCCGCCGCCCCTCAGCCTCCGAGGAAACCCAGCAGCACCGGCCGCCTGCAGCAGGCAACGCCAGCGGGACGCCTGCCGAGCCCACGCGGCCATCTTCCCGCTCAGCGCAGCATCCTGCCGGCAGAAAAAGGGCTGAGGGGGGGTAACACGGGCTCTGCCTCACCTCGCCCGCAGCGTGGGAGCGTGAGCGTTAATCCCCGGAGCGTTAAAACAGGAAGTACCCGCTACAAAGCGTTAGGAAGCTGCTCTGAGGCTTTAAACGCGCGACAAACGGAGGAGGCATAACTGAGGAGAGGGGCCGGCTCCGAACGCCGCAGCTGCCCTTTCCGAAAGCCGTTCCCGTGGGAGCACAGGGGAAGCCCAGTCAGGGCCGAAGCCCTCCCCGAAGGACGGGGCCCTCCGCGCAGAGCCGTCACCTCGCACGCCGCCACGGGGCGGAGGGAAGCCGGGCCGCGCTCGCCGCCCCTCGCCGGCCTCGCCAGGCCGGCAGCCCCCGCGTCCAGCCTGCGTGGGGGCGTGCCGCTGCGCAGGCGGCGAGCCCGGCCGGCCGGAGGAAGGGAGGGCGAGGGCGAAGGCGGGCT